>PPHD01002024.1:10718-38388 GCA_002909625.1 Bambusicola thoracicus | reverse complement strand
AAAAAAAAGGAAGATTTAAAGTAATCCTGAGAATGTATTTTTACCCATGTTTTTAATAGTATTCAAGAATATCCTGCATTAATGTTTTGTGTAAGTTTAAGAGTAGAGTGTAATGAGGAACTAGGATCCAACAGAAGCTGAAATGTACGCTAAACAAAGGATGTGGTAGTAATTTTGAAAATGTATCAAGATGACCTCCATGCCTGCTCATGTGTTGGTACTGGTTTTTTTTTTGTTTGTTTGTTTGTTTGTTTTTTTTAAATAAGTTTACATTAAATGGAAAAATTCCAGAAAACCAGAAGAAAGTCACTGTGCTGATATTTTAAATACCAAAGAGGTTGTCATAGTTACTTTCAGGCTTTTCATCCTGACATTAGTTTTGTTCATAACAATAGAGCTACAATTAAGAATCAGAAGAATATATTTATAAGAAGTTGGCATAGGTCCATGGACAAATACATCATCGTAAATCAATGTAATATACCTTTGATAAGATTATTATTAAGTGATATAAATAGTAACGTTGGTGTTTTGTAAAGGAACCCAGTCTAAAATTTGGTTTCTGACTTGTGTAATATATTTCATGATGACTGAGAGGGTGGAAAATACAAAATCCTCATGACTTTCAATAAATACTATCATGCAAAGAGGTCTTAGGAAATCAGGATATAGCAAAAGGCTGCTATGTGATAGACCACAGTAGTGGTCTATCTAGGCTGGCATTCTGCCTTGGACAACATTAGTGGGGAAATGCTGTTTAGGGAAGAGGACGTTTGTCAGGACACTTTCCACAGGGATGTAGGAAGACAGCACCTTCCCTAATTTCAACACTATCCATTTATTAATCTGTTGTCTATGAGTTTATCTAATACTTTTCTGATCCCGCTGATACTATCCTGTAGTAACAACTTGCATTTTTAAAGAAGTACTTTCTAGTTTAAACCAGTCTGTTTGGCAAGTTTCATCAGCTGACCTCAATTCTAGCATTGTTGGATTTGGTGAATAAAAGCTCTACATTTATCTTGTCTTACATTTTATTAACCCAGAAGATGTTCCTGTCACATACTGACTGTGAGATTTCACTTCACGCTCCTTTGTCTAAGAAGTGCTGAACAGCTGTGTAAATAAAACTATGAGAAAACCCAAAACAGTCCACCTTTCTAGACCTGGATAAAAGAGCCTCACCAAACCCTGACTTTACTTGTCCTCTGTAGCTCAGTGTTCTAAGGCATGTTCTAAGACCAGAGTATCTCTCAGTATTCAAGTTTTAAAGAGTGGCAAAATGTCATCCTCCATTTTGTTCCTAATAACTCTTCCAGTCTGTCTAGCATTTTGTTGAATTTTTAATTGTCATTATGCCAGTGACCTGGAACTGTTGACAATGACTACAAACTCTGTTTTTCTTAGTTGCAGCTATCAGTATGGATGGATGTCTTCAGTAATTTTCCCTGAATGCATTACTTTACATTTCTATAGAATCATAGAACTGCTCAGCTTGGAAAAGACCTTAAAGGTCCTTGAGTCCAACCACAACCTAACCATACTACACTAACTAATAACCCTCTGCTAAATCATGTCCCTGAGCACCACATCCAAAAGGTTTTTAAACACATTCCGGGATGGTGACTCAACCACCTCCCTGGGGAGCCTATTCCAGTGCTTAACAACCTTTTCTGTAAATAAGTTTTTTCTGATATTCAACCTAAACTTATCCTGATGCAATTTATGGCTGTTTCCCCTCATCCTGTCACCTGTTACCAGTGAGAAGAGACCAACACCACTCTCGCTGTAAGCACCTTTCAGATATTGGAAGAGAGAAATAAGGTCTCCCCTCAGCCTCCTTTTCCCCAGACTGAACAGACCCAGTTCCTTCAGTGTCTCCTCGTAGGACATATTCTCCAAGCCCTTCACAAGCCTTGTTGCCCTTCTTTGGACCTGCTCCAGCACCTCAATGTCCAGTACATATTTCTGGCTAGTTTTGTGAGCTTCCTTTAGAGTTTCCTGCTGCTGGAGGTAGTGATACAGGTGATTTGAGGTGCCTTTCTGATATTTGATGTTACTATGGTATTTGTTTCAGGGTCACAGTAAATGATAGCTGTTTCTCCCCTGTGACTTGCAGCAGGCTGAACAGAGCACTTTTCTGTCTGTCAGCTTTTCTCCTATTCCTAGCTTAACTGCTTTTCAGTAACCTTTCTGGTACCAACAACCTGTCTCCATAGTGATTGAAGCGTAGCCTGAATTTTGTCCAGTCTTCTCTTGTTTCTAAGGGCCCTCTAATTCCTATTCTGCCAAATTCTTATCCACCTATTGAGGCTGGAAATGTGTGCCTGACTCTCAGGTATTATACATGAACCTGGTAGTTTTCAATGGGGATCATGGATCCCAGTCCCCTACTCCTGAAGACAACTCCCAGAATATTACTCCTGCACTTTTCACTGATAACAACATTAATTGCACTAACTGACCTCTCCCCTGCCCCTCCCACTTCTCCGAACATCTTTGAAGACTTACTACCTTTACATCTAGTAGATAAGTTAATCTGTTTCTTTTCAGATATCAAAAACTTAATTATCTAATAATCTTTCAACTGCCATCACCTGCCATCACCATCTCTTTTTATCTTTGAAGTTCCCCTAAGCTGCAGGAGTATTCTTAGATCATCCTGCAGAAGTACAAAGCAACTTCATCTGCAGGGTAGCTTGAACCAATAGTTTAGATCTCTTTTTCTCAGGTAGGTGTGTTCCATTGTGGAGACTGTTATAATCCTTTGTGGCAGGAGTGCCTGTCTACTACAGCTATGGAAGATAAATTGTTCTGCAATATTCCTGTAGGCTTCTGCTTTAACCTTTCAGATTTTCTTTCAGTTGGAGGCAATTAGAATCTACATGTCACACATATACTTATACAGAACCCATCTCCTGGATAGGTAATTGAAAATGGTGCATTCTGTGTAATAAAAGAAGAATAAATCACATTCTGCTGCTTTGGTACTAGAGGAGGTTTTATCAAGCAGTTTATTCTGCTTTTGTTCTTTCTGATCTCTAATCTCACTGAAAGGTCTAAAGCATCCTAGAAGTATCTAGTTCTCTTAATTGGTTGGAAAAAAAGAAATCTAGACAAGCAGATCGAGCTAAACTGTTGCAGATATTTAAAGTTAGATCAGATGAGCTCACAAATGCCCTGTTAATATGGAAAGGAGAATTTTGTTTGGCTTTAGCATGCCCTGGTCCTTGCTGTGTTTGAGTACCGGATGTATTTTTACTTGAATAACAGATGAATAGTATTTATTCCTTCAGAATTTCTTGAGGAAATATAAACCATGTTTCTAGAGAAACTTTTTTTTTCATTTTCACGATGGGTATAACTCATAAGCCTCAATCCTTATTGTTTTTTAATGCTTCTCTACAATTAACAATTAATTATTTTTCATTGAATAACATTGAAAGAATTCTTCTTCAATAAATACCATTGATCTTCAGCCTGCCATTGTTAATTCACTGTTTCAGCAAATGAAGTTCAGAGTTTCTTTTTTTTCTGTAACTTTTCTAGAAGCTGAAGAGCTCAACTTTCCTCAGTGTTATGAATTTATACATGACCTAGATGATAATCAAACTAAATGATCTAATTTATTATTTATCCATGTAAGTTTCTTGCCTCTTCAACATTTGCTTGTTTTACTTAGAAGAGTGTCATCTTTGGGAAGGCTTTAGGAAATGCACATTAGCAATGCAAGGGAAAAAGGTTTGAAAGCTTAAAATCTGCTCTCTTTCACGCACAGATGAATTTATCAGTGGAACTTCCAACTCCTTCATTTCATAAGTCTTTTAGCATAGCTTACAATTTTGCTCTGGTTATTTTTTTTTTTTTCTCTACTAGTCGAAAAAGCTTTTGTTTTCTGAGGTATTGTTATATATGTGAGCCTATTTAAATAGGCTGTTCTGTTTCTCTACTACTCCATCTCAACTGCTACTAGACAATTTAGATCCAGAAAAAAATAATGAAAATGGTAAGAAATTTGGGGAGAAAATGTTTTGAAAATAAATACTAAAACAACTGTCCTTGTTGGTCAGAAGGAAAAATGTGACTGAGGAAACAAGTGATAAGAGTTCGTAAAAATCCAGAAAAGACCGCAGCCTGTCAAAATGTCAAAAAAGAACTGAAAAACAATCAGCTTATGTGTTTGCTGCAGATAGACAATTAATTTGGATTGACAGATTTCATACAAAGCATTCCTTTAAATACATAAATAAATAACTTTAAAGGTATTAAAAATAATAATAAAACAAAATCTGGGAAAAAAGAAGACACTAAAAAAACCACATTACTAACATCCAAAGAGCTTACCCATTGTGATTTGAGAACATTTACCGTTGAAGGTTATAATACCTATTTAAATAACACCTGTTAAGAATGCTTGACATAAAGTCCCTGAGTTTGTGAGTTTGCAAGTTTGCACCTGGGAGCATGGGATCCCATAAGACTGCAGGTTGTAGTGTTGTATGATATGGGTTGAGGGCTGACTGGGCTGTGAATCCAAAACTGGAAACTCTAAGCTCCACAGGGCTGCTTTCAGCATGGAAAGCAAACTTTCCATGCTCTATTAGTTCAATCTCAAAGCAGTGCTAGTAGGGAACTGCAGTGCAAGCCAACCAGTGCCTGGAGAATAATTGAGTCGATAGGAGATAATTGTACTCCAAATGTGTGAAAGACAAGAGCCACAATGGGAAAACTTCAGAGAGCATATGTATGTCTTGTGCTGAAAGGGGCATGCTCTTTTCAGCAATATTTTCAACTGACAGTTCGATAAACTTGATTAAATTTATCTCCTATATGACAATAATAGCAGCATGAATAGGAAAGCAAGATCAAGAGGAAAGTTCATGAACAAACTGCAGGATAACATTTTAAAATTATTTCTTCTATTATTTCTTCTTCTAAGAGGAAAGCACTGAGAATATAGTAATATATACATTAGTGGATTAAATTTCATTCTACAAGTACGTTTTTGTTGTATGCTATCTGCTTAAGCCTCATTGCTAAATGTACTTTCCTTAAGTACAGGAAATGGCAACATGAGAAATGAGAAATGGGCTACTCATAAGTGTAATGACATATGGTATACCATAGCTTCTCCAGGCTTATTTGGGCTGAGAAATGCCTAGAATGTATACTGAGTATATACTGAATATATACTGAGAATATTTGATCTGTTCACAGTATAAGTGATGTCACTGTGCAGTGCTTTTTAAAAGATTTGCAAATATACAGGTTTGTTACTGCACAGACTCAAGACATCAGCCTATTGTGTTCCTCATCTTATCATGCTGATAAATAAGACAGAAACAAGGGGAATTCTATGATTATTTGTGTCTCCGGATACTGCATCTTTATTTCAGTTATATGGTATGGCTACATAAATATTTGATTAGATCAAACAAGAAAAATCAGATTATTCTATTAATAGACATTTTAAAAATAGTTCATAAATTTGTGTTTATTTCCATTCACCCTGTAACATTTTCTGTGTGTTTGCTGTAATAAAACCGTGTTCATTTCTGCATGGCAGAAAAATGAAAGATGCACCAAGTACTCTTTCAGCATGAGATTGTCAATTTTCTGAGTATCCATTAGGCCTTCATTAGCAAAAAGGAATAGAACCAGTAAGCTGTAATGTCCTTTTCTGCTTGTATTTCCAAACCAAAGGTAAGCAGGGTATCCTTCTTCCTTTACATCGAAGGAAAGCATGTAGGCTCAGACGTGTAGCCTGGTTTTTCACGTGGACATCTCTGTGTCTGAAGAATTCATTCCTAGTCATGAATGTATCATGCATTCACTTCTTTAAAAAATTGAGTCCCTACTGTACTGGAGAGTGTTTTCTTAAAATTTAATGTTTAATTTTTTAATTTTAATTTAAGCTTGCATCTCCTCCTAGATTAGAAAATTAAAACAAAACATAAACTGAGGGGACTTATTTCTCTGTAAACAACAAGATCAGTGCAGTTCCGTACTTGTCTCCCCAAGAAACATCTTGACATAAATGTGACTTGCATGGTATTTGTACTAAGAATAGATTTACTGGCAACTGTTGATGTGGGTGACATCCACGTCATAGTTAGGCAGTCAATCACATAAACTTTTCACATCTCTTTCTTTTGCATACCTGCAGATGTTCACAAAATGCACAAAAGGATTAAGAATTTTAATCTCATTATAATGCTTGCTTGAAATTCACGCTTGCCATTTCACATTTTCCTGCTTAGGTGAAAATTTACGGGAGACACTTCTTTAAAGCATCAGGGGAAAAATATGTATGTTGTAGCTTGTGTACATGTATGTACATAAAGAATAGATATAGTAGCTTTAAATGAAATGTAGATTATTTGCATGCAAGAATGATTGGTACTAAAGTGAGTCTTGTGTAAAGATCTTGTATATATATCCAGATGCATTGTTCGTTTTACTGCTTCTTTCAGAAAAAATATCATTTTTGGCAGAATATAAAAATTCAGCAAAAGAGTCGTAGCAGTATTTCCCTCCCTGTTCCACTGCAGCAAAATCCTTTGTATAAATATTGACTACTGCAGAGAAACCAAATGTACCCTTGAAGTTTGGGAATACTCTATGTCACTCAGAAGCATCCTTTTCTGGCAGACACCTGAAGTTGTACCCAAGCTCTTTTAGTTAGCAGGATGGTCACAGTTTTATGTGGTCCCTGAGACAAAAGGAAGGAGAATGAAGGAGAAATGAAAGAGTCTTATAAGCTATTGCTTATTTTGAAGTGAGGAAAATTGGAACATTTACAATTTCTTTGGATACTGTACCTTTTTCCCCTCAGACTTTTTAAAGACTATCTAATATTGCCAAATTCTTTAATTTTTGTTTTGGCTTTAAAAACATTCAATTACTGGGTTAATAATATACCATCTACACAAGAGAAAACTACACTGAATACACAAATGATACATTCAAAACAAGTGTTATGTAAAGGACTGTGGAATTCACTGTTCTGTGTTTTTCTATCTGCTAAATTTGTATCCCTGTATAATTATTTGGGTACAATGTATTTTTGAGCCATGTCAGGATATTTAAGCATTAAATGCCTTGGTTGTTCATAATTTAGGTAATGTCCTTAAAAAAAATAGCCAGCCAAAAGTGGAAGGGTATATTTCCTTATGCAATCATTACATTGTATTATGCTTTGAATTTAAACATGGAAAAATGAGTGGATCATAAGTTAAAGCCAATTCCCAGTGGAGTACTTAGCAGCCCAGGAGGAGAAATTGGCTATATCTCCATGCTTTGTCCTGATTACCAAAATAGGAAATCAAGCAGAGGTATTTCATTATTTTTATTTAAGATAGGTTAAATGTTGAACATCATCCATAAAATATGCTATTGACAATCTCAGAAGTGTAATGACATAGGCTGACCTTCAGGACAGTGGTTTCTGGCAGGAAGAAAATGCATAGGCCCTGTTACGAGGAAAGAAAGGCAAAGAAAATGGTGTGTAGATTTCTTATTTCTCCTTCTTCACAACATAATACTGGTCTGTGTCATGTAAATGACAGATTTTTGTCATAGATCTGTTGTCACAGAAGGAAGGTTTATGTAAAGAGACTTTGCAGCAGTTTATGTGCATCAGCAAAACTGCATGTGCTTCACAGAGCTTTTGGACAGAGGTCTCCTACTGAAAGTTGCCAGATTTAAACTCCAAATACTAGTTCAAGCTAGTGAATGCTATCTTAGCTCAGCTATTTGAAATGGTGAATGAAAGCAAGGAATTCTTTCTGAATGTCAGTACCTTCATTGTGAAGTGTTGCAGGTAAAAATGAACTGCTTGACTTCCATTCAGAAACAGGTAAGAAATGACAAAATTGCAAAGTAAATAGAGGTACCCTCATGTTCAGAATAAAGTTGTGTCTCAGGCTACAGTGAGAGCAGTAACATGGGAGAAAAAGAGTTCTCTTGTCTTCTAGCCAGGTTTTTTTTTTTTTTTTTTTTTTTTTTCTTTTCAGCAATAATACTAATCCTTTTCCACTTACTTTGAGAAATACGTTTTATTTCCAAACTGATAGTGAAAGGGGGAAGGATTTATTGTTAGAATGTGGTTGGTACTGTGAAACTTGGATACACTGTCAGATGAATTTTGGGAAAATGCTGTGAAAAAGGAATCAGACATCTTCTTGACACTGAGATGATTACTCACATTTGGGAAATTGAAACAGGGAAAACAGAGATACTGAATATGGTAATGAAATAGCAGTGCAGATTTGTTTACTCAAGAAAACACTTTCTAGGTTGATTTTTTTTTTCTTTAAAACCATTTAGGGGCAAGGCCAATTCCACTGTTTAAATTATATGACGTACTAATGATCTACACAAAGTTACTTTACATAGAAATTACACGTCAGTTAAATATTCCTTCATAAGTTCCTGAGCCAGAATTTAAATTACACCATGGTTCGTTCATCTTATCAAGTCATTCAGAACCTTTTTGAAAGGTTTGCATAAGAAAAGTGACCTGCTTCCTTATACTGTGAGCATGCAGGGAAAGAGTCAATTTACCTACATCCTAATCCTAAATGGAAGAAGAAATTGCTTTCTGGAATATCTAGTATAATTTGTTGCAGACTGACTGTTAGATAGCACTTTCTGAAGATGATAGAAGACATTAATTGATTTTGTAGTTCAGTGACACTAGGATAAGTGATGCTTTCAACCATGTAGCTTGGCTTAGAGACTTGTTTTCATTTTTCTTCTTTTTGATTTGAAAGGTTTATATCAAATACATAGAAGGCACTTCATGGAAGAAACATACCATGCAACACAGAATTAGTATGATGAATGTATCAGCCAGTGTCTGCCTTTGTTTAGCTTACTTGATTTTAGATTAAACGCATTAGTGCCCAAGGAGAAAAAGCAGACTGTAGATGAGGGAAATATATATATATATATTATTGTTCTTCATTGTTAAGGGATATTAAGAAACTAGGTATTATCAAATTAAAAATAGTTTGCTTTTTGTGTAGCGTTAGTGTAAGCATTGATCATCAGTTATTAACACATTGTGCCTATTAAATATTCTTTTGCAAATAATGAATGGAATAACTCACAGAAGATGCAATATCTGTTTAGGATGTAATATATTATGGAAACAAATATTGAATTTTTCTTGCTCAGGAATTCAGTCCCATAAACTTGTATTGTAGTGACAAATGAACAGACTTCCTGTACCAAGTCCTTATTCCCTCTCTTCTCTGACAACCATGCACAGGGTAGTTTGAGCTACACTATACTAAGGACATTGCTGTGACCCTGTCCTTGAGGAAGCAGCAGTTGCTGACTTTCAGCTGGTTTAAAAGAACATTTTTTCTTGCAGTGTATTCTGACCTTTAGCCAGTACAAACAGTCCCTTTGTCCCTGTCCCTATAATGAAAGAAAAAAGAGCGTGTTCTGTAGACATTGATTCTCATGAGAGATGGGGAAAATCTTAATTTGTTAGTCTTCCTCCAGATTCCAGTAATTAACATGAGGCAATTACTGTTTAAAAATCTTCTGATAGTTTCTACCAACTACATATATGTTAGCAAGAAAAGTAAAAATAAAGCCAGATGTTGCTGAAAGTTGCCGTTGCATGATGGAATAATCAACACAGTCTGATGGCTTTGCAAGTCTCTTACTTCCCACTTCAAACTTGGATCTAGGTTAATTTCCAGAGACTGTAGTTAAGTTGATCAGGGAAGACTTGTTCTGTATTTGTAAAGTACTTCTTGAGCAGTTCTGTAGTGAGCTCATGCAGTCCTTGAATTTTTGTTTTGTTTCAGTTCCATGTTTATATACTTGTATATCTATGCACTTTAACTGGATTTTTTTCCCTACAGAATCACAGAGGTTATTGCACAAGCTTTCCTTTTAACTGATTCAGCGTTTTCTTGGACCACTGATTATAAAGTGTATTTGTTATGAGGGACGATTATAAGATATAGCTGGAGAGCTAAAATCTGGTTATATATTGATATTTCTCCAACACTGTGGGTTCCAATGCAAATTCTCTTTTATCACATGTCTAGGAAGAAAACACTTCTTAGTAACTTGTTCCTACTGCTTCATCAAAGTGCTTAAAAGCTAAGCTAAACTGGCAAGACACTTCCACTTTCAGGGAAAGTTTATTAAGAAGTAAACAACTTGTGGAACATAAGGAAAATGATTATAATTGTAAAATGGAGAAAGGGAAGGAGAAATGGAAGCCATAGAAGTGTGAATTTCATAAATCTGTGCTACTGTGGCAATATAGATAAAATCACTTGCTTAATGTAGATTTAGCTATGATCTGTAAAGTGTAATTTTATATAAGCATGACATCTCAGGACAAGACTCAAGAGGGAAGTTTGACAAATAGCTAGGGGCTATGCTATCAGAGGCTTTTAATAAAAAATAACTTAAACAATATAAACTTAATCTGCCACCTTGGAGGCTGCCATCCTGAAAGACACGATGACTGAACAGTAGTAAAAACTGTAAACCTGCCAACATTCACTTCCAGCAGGAAATTTCAATACTCAAGCATTTTAGTTACACACATGCATATTTTTCTCATAAAGTCAAGATACAGAAATATCAAGATACAAAAATAAGAATTTTGTGACTAAAAAAAAATTCCTCTTCATGCTTTTGAATATGTACAGTTTTCAATGACTGCCAAACATGATTCTGTTGGCAAATAAATTATTGCTAGAAAAGCCTAGGTGACTGCTATTAAAACAGTACATACACATCAGTCAGTTTTTTTAAACAGATTAAAAAAAAAAGATTTTTTTTTAATATTTATAAGAATTCAACTCAAATTTAAAGGACTTAGCTTTAGCAAAACAAACTTCTTCAGTATTACTCATCTTCAGAATATTTTTTCATAAATATTCTTGAGGGTGTTTTGCTTTCATTGTAACTTTGGATGGGGAAATATTTCGCTAGTTCAAGCTTTTCCAAAGAAAAGCAATTCCAAAATACACTGAGATCTACCAGAGATAATATCAGGAGTCATAGTCAATGTCTTGTTTTACCATGTCCCTTCAGCATGCATGAAATAATATTACCAGTAACTAAAGAAATGATTAAAAAAAAAATCAACCTAATAGTAAATAATGTTATGTTTAATCTATACATCTGTTTTCACAATTGTCTAGCTAATAACATCATGACAACGCATTTCCATAATTGTTGAGAATAAATTTGAAGGTTTGCATTAGAAAGGAGATGGAATCTCCTCTATGTCTGAGAAGAAGATATGTATTTTTTCTTCTGAACCGGACAGAACAAATGACAGTTCCATTTGTGTTTTTCAATTATAATTTAAGGAACAAGAATTAATTTCACATTTCTGAAAGGAGAAATATGGCCATAGTTGTGAAAAGCTACTGAGAAATATAATACGGACTGTTGTTTAAATTCAAAATAATTAGGAGATCACATGTGAAACTAGCAAGAGTTTCTTGTACAAGTAAAATCCAGAATTATATGACACTGAAGAATGACATATTTTAGCCTAAAAAGTGAGATTTGTAATGGACTGTTACCAACACAGGCCTATGACTTAAAAAGCATATGTTTAAGTAATATATCTTGTGTATTCTTTTTACCATCAGATTGTAACAACACTATAATTATTTGATTCACAGTTCCTAAACATTTGTATAAAGATGAGCATAAGTCTTCAATGGGAAATGTAAAGGAAAAGCAAGTTAAGGCTGTCCTTTCCATTTGATTTCTTAGCAGACATCATATGGCAGTACATAAAGCACAGGACTACAGACTTTCATTTTGTTGCCGGGTGGTTTATTTGCTTATTTGTTTGTTTCCATTAAGTTTTACACTATTCCCTCAGTCAGTATTTTGAAACATTTTGTGGATGAGTTGTTCGAGACAAGAGCAACCCTCGGACATGTATAATGCCAATTCACTGTGCACTGTCCCCTGTCTGTCTAACTTTGTTTCTCACTTCTTTCCTCCTTGACTCATGTAGAGATTTTGAATACATTTCTTCAAATTTATTCATCAGTCTTTCACTGTTTCCTGATTTCCTGATTTTCAGAAAGATTAAATGCCTGGTGAATGATGCACACAAATTAAAAACTGCATAGTAGGAGGATATTTTTTCTGATCAAGATGAGTGTATTCAGTGCTTATTTTAGTTTTTGAATATTTGTGCAGTGTTTTACATGCTTTTGGCCTGGCCAAAATAAAGGGTTGCTACGAAAGTAATGCCTCCTGTTTTATTATGTTGGCAGAGAATGTCAGTGGCTCATGTTGGTATGTCATACTCTCTACTGGTATGACAGTAGAGGGTGAATCATCTCACCAATATCCTATTATATTCCATTTGTTGTCATGTGACAGATGGCAGCAGAAGGGCAGTCTGACAAAATGGCATCTGACATGGAAGTGCACATGAAGCAAAAGTGTGGAACTGAATTCCTCCATGCAGACCAAATAGCAATTGTGAGCACAGTGAGGTGATGGGTGGTGTGTTTCAGCAGTGGTGACAGTGACATGGAAGACAAGCCACGTTCCAGATGGCCACGCACAGCTGTCACACCACAAAAATGTCTCAATCAGCTTTTCTGCACAAGTTGGTGAATTACAACCAGGCATCTGTGTATGGAGCTGAATATTGAATTGATGCACTGGAAACAATGGTGGCAATGTTGGACTTTTGCAAAGTTTGTGCAAGGTGAGTCTCTTGAATGCTCATGCAGGAATAGAAAGAGCAGTGTATGCAAATTTGTCAGGATCTATTGAACTAATATAAAGCTGAAGGTGACAGTTTCCTGGATCACATCATTACCAGTGATGAGACGTGGCATCACCACTATGACCTGGAATCAAAACAACAGTCCGTGGAAGGGTGTCCTGTGAATTCTTCATTGATGAAAGGTTCACAATGCAGCCCTCAGTGGGTAACATGATGTCGACTGTCTTTTGGGATGGGAAAGGGTGATCTTTGTGGATCATTCCAGACAAACCATCAGCTCTGACTCTATGTCGTAGAATCATAGAATGGATTGGGCTGGAAGGGAACTTTGAGATCATCTAGTTCCAATCCCCCGCTATAGGCAGGGACACCTCTCACTGGACCAGGTTACTCAAAGCCCCATCTTGAATGCTTCCTGGGAGGGGGCATCCACAACCTCTTCGGGCAACTTGTTCCCGTGTCTCACCGCCCTTACAGTAAAGAATTTCTTTCTGGTATCTAGTCTAACTCTACCCTCTTCCAGTTTTAAACCAATTCTCCTTGCCCTGTCATTATACATCCTTATAAAAAGTCCCTCCTCAGCTTTCCTGTATTCTCCCTTCAGGTACTGGAAGGTTGTTATAAAATCCCCCTGGAACCTTCTCCAGACTGGAGAGCCCCAACTCTCTCAGCTTGTCCTTGTAGGGGAGGCACTCCAGCCCTCTGATCATCTCTGTGGCCCTGGTCTGGACCTGCTCCAATAGCTCAGTGTCCTTCTTGTGTTCTGGACCCCAGAACTGGATGCAGTACTCCAGATGGTGTTTCACAAGAGCAGAGTAAAGGGGCAGAATCACCTCCCTTGACCTGTTGGTCACTCTTCTCTTGATGCAACCCACAATACTTTCTGGGCCTTCTGGGCTGCAAGAGCACATTGCTGGCTCATAACTGACACTCCCAAATTCTTCTCCTCAGTGCTGCTTTCAAGCTATTCTCCACCCAACCTGTATCTGTGGTTGGGATTGCCCCAAACAAGGTGCAGGACCTTGCACTTAGCCTTGTTGAACTTCATGAGATTTGTGTGGGCCCATCTCTCAAGCCTGTCCAGATCCCTCTGAGAGGCACCCCTTCTCTCTTGAGTCTCGACTGCACCACTCAGCTTGGTGTCATGTCACTGGCTTAGCTAAAGGCTCAAACCTCCAGAGTCATGCCAGAGAGGGAGACAGTCTTTCTCTTGCGACAGGATAATGCCAAGCCCTATACTTGTTTGAAGACCATTAAGCACATTGCCAGTCTTGGCTGGACTGTCCTACTATACCCACTGTATCATGTGGATTTTGCACCTTCTGACATCCATCTGTTTGAAATGATGAAATATGGGCAACATTTTCCTAGCAACAACACCATCATAGCATCTGTGAAACAGTGGTTCACCTGCACTGGTGCAGACATTTATGAGTACAGCACACAGGCTCTTGTTCATTGCTAGTGAAAATGCATAGCTAATAGTGGTGATTATGCTGAAAAATAGTGTTTTGAAGCTGAGAATTTGCTCTATCAAACAGTGTTATTGTGCTCTTTGTAGCTCTTGTAGTTTCCATGAAAATAAATAGGAGGCACTACTTTTAGAGCAACCTACATAATAAATATTTGCAATTGAAATGCCTTCAGTTTTAAGCCAGGTAGTGTCAGGTTTCCAGTTCACAGGATGTACTGTGAATTAAATGGCATTCTGTTCTGTATGCTAAAACAAACTGTAGGTTTTTTTTTGTTTGTTTTTTGTTTTTTAACCTTTTCTACTGTAACTAGATTATCTTTCCTTTGGTAAGTATGGAATACCTGCACATAGGACAGAACTTCTGAGTATGGAAGACTGTTCAAAAATTGTAACCAGATTCTGCTGTGGTTCAGGATTATCTGTGATTTAAATGTGAGACTTAGGAAGAATAGTAGAACTGGTGTGATGGGTATGAGATTAATATAGGTACTTTGGCAGTCAGCTGGCACCTAGCTCTGTTCTTTTATATATATTTTTTTTTATCTGTGCTTCTTGTAAAAAACATTGCATAATACAATAGAAATATATGTACTATCAAACAAGCATATTCTGGTTACAGTAGTTCAGAACTTTAACTTCTAACATTTACACACTTGAGGGGTTATTTTGTATGTTTGAATGTCAGGTTTCTGCATAACACTGCCATTTCAATTGCTGTGGTATCTATTGCAAAATAACCATTATACTTTTTGCATAGGAATTGTGAGCGTGTTGAGTAATTTGGGAAAATCATGGATTTTAAAGAGTTGAATAGTCAGTTCTCATTGAAAATTCACCAGAAGAGTTAAGGATTTAGGGATTTCTTACTATTCATTTTGAACGTAACCATAGTTGAGCTCTACTGCTTCCTTTTTTATAAGTATATATCAAGACATTTTATTTCCTTTACGTGTTTTGAATCACTGCGTGGTTGAATAGATACAATGGCACAAGGCCACAACTGCTCAGGAAACAAATGATTGTAATTTCTAGTTGTGTGTTCCTTATTCATGTAAACACAGTCATATTGTTTATACCAGAGAAACCATATCATTTGGCTCTGAAAGATGTTGTGACTCCTCCTCTATTCCCTCCAGAATTCTTTGTGAAATTCAGTCTGTTCACCCAGAATTTGGTTTCATTCTTTTGTTTCTCCAAATGCTGTTACTGTGGGGCAATAATATGCCAGTTGCACAGGGGAAATTTACCAAACACAAACATTGCATTCAAGGAGAAGATTATAAGTAGTGGCTGAAAATCCATTATCCTTGCAGTGTTCTGTCATTTTACAGGTTTGCACCTGCATGTACTTGTTTTAATTATCTCTATTCTCTTATCAACATATCAGTCTTTTAGTTGGGGAATGCACCTAATGGCCTGGAAAATGATTTCAGTGTTGCCCAACAGCTTTATGTTAGAATGTAGTGTGTGATACAGTTAACTCTTGTCAGTTACCACCACTGAGAAAAGCATGAAATATAGTTAAAGCTGACACAGTGCTAAATAAAAATAATAAAAATAATAATAATAATAAAAGCAAGTTGACCTTTATTGACATCAAAAACATTTATGAAGAATTTATGAAGAAAAGGGGGATAGTACTGTCCTTTGGTAGCATGTTTGTATACAAATTTATTTTTAAGATACTTGTCTTAAAGGTGGATTCTGAGTATAAAAATACTAACTGAATCTCTGCATAAGCAAAACAAAACAAAAAACCAATGATGTGTGATCTAGCCCATTTGTATTTCCTTGAAATTAAGTTTTAAGGAAATAGGCAAAAAAAAACCTATTTATGAATTTGTACTGTAACTAGAAAGATTCAGGCTATATATTAAGAAAATTATAAAAGGATTATTAAAGGACAAGAATGGATTGTCTTGTTACGAAGGGCCAACTTTCTCAGTTAGCTTCAAAATATAGTAGGCAAATGTGTGTCGAGTGTTTCAAAAGTAGTTTATCCTTCACAGCATAGGAAGACACAGGTCCTACTGCCTTGTTTCTCTCTGATTCTTTTACTTTGTAAAAGTAAATTTCAGATTCGTTTCTGGCAGAAAGGCTTGATGTTTGATACTCATATTCTGATAGATTATGTTCAGCTGGATATGAGAGAATAATTCCAGCTGGTCAATGTGTATTGTAGGGATAATAGAGACCATATTACTTTCATTGCTGCCATGGTGATTTTCTTAGTAGAATGCTCATTCCTTCGCTCACAAGGCGCATGGAATGTTTTTGTTTGTTTGTTTGTTTTTGTTTTTGTTTTTCCAGAAGACATGAAATCATAGAATACCCTGAGTTGGAAGGGATCTCCAAGAGTGATCAAGTCCAAATTCTGGTTCCACACAGGATCACATAAATTTAAACCCTATGTGTGAGAGCACTGTCCTAACGCTCCTTGAACTCCGGCACTGGGAGCAATACCCACAATGTATACCCAGTGTATAACCAGTGGTCCTTTTTAACGGTGCAAAAATATTCATAGCATGATGAAGTGTAATCTAAGTAAGAGGTTTTTTATGAAGAAATATCTGTAATAAAGTATTTCAGAATCAGTGTATTTCATGAGACTTGCTGTGTTCTTGAATGTGCTGTTCACTGATGACCCTTTATTACTTATAATTGCTCAGAGCAAAGCTGAAAGACAATAAAACTTTTTTTTTTTTTTTTTTTCATTTGTATAAGCACTTCTTGCACACCAGGCAACATCATTTGATTCATACCATCCATTAAGGTACTGACATACTATAATAATATATTGTTTGCATCATTAAAAATATTCAAATTTCCTCCACAGGAAGTGTAGTGCTAGTCAAAAACATTGTTGCATAGCTTATGAGTGCAGGGCTAGTAGTTAAAAAATAAAAACAGAATGATAAAATGAAAGTCAGTGACACAGTAAATACACAATTCTATGATACACGTCCTATGAAGTCTCTTTCCAATGGAGGACTTGCCAAGTAGAGCTCAGCTTGCCTTCTGTTTTCAAATGTGCAGTGTTTGCATTCTATACTATTTAACACATGTATTGCTATACCAAGCCCTGTCAAACAACATCACTACCACAATCACTGATGATTTTCTAGCTATTTAAAGCAATTAGTGATGAAGATATGTAAAATAATAAAACACAGAATGAAGGTTAAGGCTCTTGTTAAGTGATCTAAATTATTTGTTATATTTCATGCTGGGGGGTTTCTTCTGGAGTTCAGCTGCTGGGCATCATGTTTGTTCTCTAAGCGGACACACTCTGATAAATTGCAGGATTGGCATGCTTTTGCATAAGGAATTTGTATTTAATGTCAGAGACCACAATGATCCTGGTGTGCAGACTTTAGAGGTGGATAATCTTCACATAATTGTGTTCCATGCAGGCAAATAGCTAGACAGTCAGAACACAGCTGTCAGGAGAGGAAAAGCTGGAAAGTATGTAATGATTCACTAGGACTCTGAAACCTTTCTGAAAGCAAAACTGAAAGTTTTTGCAAGTAGAATAACTTAGCTTGATGTTCTGGGGGGAAACTGACATCCATGCTTCCATGGGATAATTAGGAAATGCTCTAAGTCCTCTATTTTAAAATGTGTAGAGCCAGGGATCTAACCTGTTGATCACCGTATGTGAAAGGAATAAAATAAAGCTGTAGAATTCAGCCATTTAAATATGGCATGCAAATGGAGAAAAATCTAAACTCTTTCAAGTTTGAGATGAGGTTGCATGTATTTTCTCACTGTTTGCCACTTGTGTCCCTTTAAATATTACACACAGTAAACAGATCTCATATTATAAAGATGCTCCTAGTACCATTTCTGAATATGGATTTAATGAAAAATGCCCAGATTTGTCAAGTCACTTGTTTTATATGCCTTTATAATAACAGGAGCCTTACAATAGAAAATTAAAATTTCATCCTTATGGCAGAATTCACAGTGTTGCAGTATTCATGTGGGACTGTCATGTGCAAACCTCTTCTATTCTTTGCCTGAAATAGTTCTTAAAAAACTCTCCAGGAACACTTACGTGGAACTGGGAGGACTGTAGTCTGTTCATCTAGTGCTTTGCACAGGACTAGGTGTTGTGGGCACACAGTCAGTCCCCAGGATAGGGATAGTCTCAGTCAATGATTTTCACATGACATTAAGTGAGGAGACGGCCATCATTGGACTGCTCACACTATGGTAGTAAACATATTCTAACTATTTATGTAATATTAGTCATGCTGCCACACATTGTAAATATAGTTAATAAGAGTTTCAGATGGTACTAATTGTTAACATCATCCAAGTTATGGAACAATAAATGATGGAACCTCCAGTTATTCCATTTTCTATAGTAATGTTTATCAAAGATAATAGCTTTCTCTGCCTTATGCAGTAAAACAGAATCTTTAAACCTGTGCCTTGTATTCTGTTGAAAATCAATCAAAGATACAGGAAACTAGTGGTGAAGTCAATATTTTGAAATATCATTGTCTAGTGTTAGGTATGATTTCTCAGATATAAGTGGACACACTTATTTTGAGGCCATGTTTTTAAATGGCTGTTTTCAGACATTTATGCTTGAAAATTACAGGTTTTATCTACATTGTCTTGCTATTGTATAAGGAAAACTGTTTTGCAAGGATTTGCTTTTTTGTTTAGAGTGGTGAGACCAAAAATAAAAGATCTAATGCTTGGAGACAGCTTTTAGAAAATTGTTCTTGAAAAATATATTAATTCATTCAAAGCAGAGTGATATAGCTGTGTCCTTTGCAAACTATATATGTATCCCATTAAATTTTCTTAAGATTCTGAGGATTTGTGTGCCATTTTCCATTTGATAAATGATATCTTCTAGAAAGGGTTATAAAAGTCTGTTCCCCAATCTTTTTGTAAATGGTTTTTGCAACACAGTTCATAAACAATCTAAGTGATATTGTATAACAGTAATGGATCACAGTGCAAAAGTTTTATGCATGTCAAAATACATTTTGAGTTTTACTGTTCAGATTTTAACATTCAGAATGCTACTTCTTACTAAGTTTGAAAAGCATTAAAAAGGATTTCTTAGGATACTATGTTCTCTGAGGTCAAGCTGACAACTGTCCTATGTATAGGAAAATGTTCCTCTATAAAAGTGGCTTTCACAAATGTACTATTAATCAAAACTAAGAAAATATTGTGGACGTAAATGATCAAACTCTACTAGTGCTGAAGCAGCTACTATGCACTATTGCCATTTTCTGGACTATTATATATGGAAGTTAAGTTTTCTAATGTAGCCAGCAGAACTCTTCACATGCAACAGACTATAGATGTCATTTATTCAAACCTGAAATACTTAAAATATATATGGTCCATTTGAATTTTCACCGTCCTGAATGTTACAGTGACTAACTTTGCTGCAAATAACTATACAACATCCAGGAAATAAATTCTACTTCATAGATGTTTTCCCACTTAAACCTTTTGTTCAGAATAATTTATAGTACTTGAGCTTTCTTCTAGTTACATTCCCAGTGTTGGTTTACTTACAGCTTTTCTAAAAAGATGCACTTCATCAGCAGAAATACATTGTTTTTATAAGTCTCTTTTAATTTGATTGCATGTTGTGTATTCAGGAACCACTTTGTGTCTGTAGCAGATATCAGGTCTCACTGATGAACTGGTTTCTCTCTGATAACACAAAATGGTAAAAAAATCAGTACAGCCAAAAATATAAGCATGAAAGAAAATACGTGATTGTGAGTAGAAGGATAGAGAAATGAATTGAATTGCCTACGAGAAAGGTAATGGTGCAAACAGGCATGCAGAAAACATAATAGCATGACCATAATAGTATTTAAAAAAGTTGTCAATTTTGGCCAGATTTTCAGGAACTTTCTCATAAAGACAGCCTTCTCTAACATGGGCTCCTGTTGCTATTAGTAGCTGAAGAGTGAGAATTCATCATCTAGAGTACTGTATTGACAACTTAGTCCTAATCATGGTAAGAAGCTTTTTCAACTAAAAATAAAAGATAAGATTATTTATTGATGTAAATTGTTGCAGCTTCATTATCTTTATTTGTAGTGTCTGGATTTACACCAGATCGAGATCAACAATGTAAGCTCCTGCTCATCTTCATTATATATGTGCACTTTAAGACGATCTTAAGAAGAGCGGACAAGAAAAACACTTTACAGTTCCAAACATGGCAAACCATAATTGCTGCATTTTCTGCACAAGGAAAGCTCCTGTCCGCTTGAATTAGGATTTACTTGGGGTGACCTGATCCCATTGATTTTTATAGGTTCTAACTTGGTACATGAGATGAAATGCTCTTCTTAAAACATTTATTTATATATTAGTTATCATATATGTAGGTACATTTAAATTTCTTTAGACACACTTTCATATTGTCTGAGCTTATTCTGGAGAAATGAGTTACATATAAAGAGCAATGCTTGCTATTGTTGGTGAAGTTTAGAGGAAGTCTTCCTCTGAAAGCATACACAAAGAGAACACCAGGAAAATAATGTTTCTATGTTTCTTTTGATTAAAGTAATATAGTAAATAATATATGGAGTGAGAACTGGTATTCTTCTCTGAATCTCTGTTTTATTTTGTCATATTAATTCCCATCCCTTCTTAGAACACACATTGGGTAAGCAATCACTGACTTCATACCAAATCAATTATTCCCAGACGTACTAGTATTCAGTAAGAATTTCTAAGGGAAAGCTTTTTTTGTTTCCAGATTTGTGCATTTATGCATTTCTGAATGCAGAATCATTTCAGGTGCAGGCAAGCTTCAGTTTTAACATAAAAGTGTTTTTCATACTGATATTCAGGCAGAGGGTGATCACCTTGCAGAATAATGTATTCAGTCAAATCAAAAAGTAAAACAACTTTTTAAAATTGTGTGTTGTCATGGAGCAATCATATTTTATATTCTGTGTGACTATTTTGATGCTTTTTCAGTTTACTTTAGTGTGAGGATGTTTCTTTTCAACGTACTACAATACTTCTCTAATTCAGTAGTTATTTTCTTGATAGCAGTGCACCAAAGCAATGGAACAACACAGACTTCTGTTCTCACCCAACTGTATGATTTATTGTGCCTCTAGGTAGAGATTTATCTTTACTCTGACCAAATCAATATCTAACTCTCAGATCAATGCATCCCAGCTGAATCTCAGCAGAAGTAAATAACTACCTTTTGTGTCACCTAATAGGCAAAGGTTTTGTGAGGTCTAAGACAGGAAATAACATTTGTGAACATGTATATCAGAAGTTTTAATATAGGATATCTTTGAATTTTGTACATATAAAATCATTGTATTTTATACGTGCAAAAGGAAGTTGTGAAAAATGTGCTGTTTACCAATTTTTCAGCATTCAAAATATCTATTTTGAACTACTGTTGTTCTTAAATCAGCATTCTTTTTACTCAGATTAAATTTCTTAGACATCTCTTCTTCTATGTGGAGTTTAAACTTTTTTTTTCCCTGGATAGGAACTTTGTTGTAGGAACTAAGCTTTCAGTGAATATACATATTAGTTAAGAGGTCTTCCCCCTCCCCCCCAGAAAATACAACAATAAAATTTTGTTTCTAAGATTTTTCCTTCAAGCAAATCTATTAATCTTATATGTAATCATTTTCACTTATATGTACATATGTGTTGCCGTGCTAGATGTACTTACAAATGTAAAGATTGTTACATTCAGTTGAACTAGATTTGCTACTAAGCCACTTCTAAAGTGAGGAATTTTTGCTGATTGTATTTTATTGATGGTTAAATTAGATGGTTTTACTTTGAATAGTCATTAGCTTGCTTGGCCACAATCACAACACATCCTGCAGTATTCGTTTAATTGTTATTCAAGTACCGAGGTTATCCATGAAAAACATTTTACATTTCCATATTGACATCAGTCTCACTGTATTTCATTTGCACTTGAAATTTATAAATAAGCATACTTAAATGCTGACTAACGTTGAAATCTAAATACCTTATGCCAATTACATAGAAATTAAGCTATATTGATATGTCATCCTTAAACTGTTACATATGGGTCATTGATGCATTGAGGTTAAGTGGCATGGTCATGGATATGTCATGAGTAAGTGTAGAAAAGGGTGGAAAAAAACACAAACGTAAAAGCTTGGTCTGTTGGCTAAACAAGCTTTCTTACTAACTGACAAGCTGAATTATAAGTCCAGACACTGTCTGTCAATTGTAATTAAACTAGTCAGCATATGAAACTTTGTTCAAATGCGGAATCTTTCCAAGATTGTGTGGCTGCATTCAGGTTTTTATTAGCTGGACGCTATTTTGACCTTATTTGAAAGCGTTTTTTGTCAGGCTAATAATCACTGTCTTCTTGTCTTTCTTTATCAAGGTGACTTGCTTGAAAAGAAACCACAATATTATTCAACATCATGGACAACTATGTTAATTATCTTAAATTATTTAGATACATTCTCATGTGCTTATTAAAGACAAAAAGTTAAATTTGCATAGAAGTCTCATTTAATAATAATAGATGAGAAATGCAAAGTAATGCCTGTGATTCAATCAATTTTCCTTTCTATTATGGAGGAGCTGTGGATGATGAGTGAAATGTTAGTGACTTTAACCTTGAGCTCTCTGTTATTTTGTCATTTCATTCAAACTACAAATTAAAAAGATTTTCATGTAGATGGATATGTAGGCATGTGACATTACAAGAAGCAATGTTTGATACTGTTAGTAAATACTATTTCTGTTTTAAGAGAATGGTATTTCAAAGCCAGTGAATATAAGCAATCAGTCTTCAGATAGTTCTAAGCTCTTTCCTGTCAAATGGGATTTCCTTTCAGAGGATCCTGGTACTTAATTCCCATCTGCTGTGTTCAGGGGCTACTGAAGCATCCCCTTTCTACTTAATTGTTTTGTTCTTCTCAAGTGTCATAATGTTGTTTAAGGATTAAATGCAATCCCAAGTTCACATTGTGAAGAAATCACCCTTAATGAATAATTTCCCTCTTCCCAGTTTTTTTTTTTTTTTTTTTTTTTTTTTTTTCCTTATGTTCATGTGCACATCATTTGCTTGATCCTTATGCTTGTCTACATGACAAGTAATCTGTAATGGAGAAAGTTTTGATAACTAAACAACATTAAAGTAATCTGTTAGCTTTGTATATCTGTATGTAGATATATTTATACATAGTTATCTTGAGCATAACAATGTAAGTATTCCATTACACAACCAGTATTCACTAGTATTCACTAGGTAAGGGCTTTCAGCAATCTTTTTTTTTTTTTTTTTTTTTAACTTTATTTATTTATTTTTTTTTCCCCTTGAGTAGTTTCATGTTTGGCTTTTTAGCTATAAACAATGCTGTGTCACATCTGCTTGGGGAAAAGTATTTTCCAAGAAACAGTCTCAGATAAATTCTTCACTACTTGCATACCTTGCTAATGCAGTTTTGATCACGACAGTCCTCATTTTAAATAAATACTGTGTTACTAGAGAAATACCAGAACATTTTCAGAATGTAACTGTGTGTCAATTTTCTGAAAGGACAAGCTAAAGAAAATCTGTAGCATTAGGCTGGCAAATTTATGGAAAATAAATTAAAATGAAATAGTTGAGAAAGTATTTAGCTTTTTAAAAATTGCAATAATTCCTTTCAATACATTTTCCATAAAAAGACCAAGTTAAACCCAATTACACTGTTTCATTAAATGATGAGTTACACAGCCTTCTAACAAAATACATAGCAATGAGTAGTAGCAACAAAGCACACATTAACTGGATATGAGCTGGCTACCTGGGAGGTAGCAAACAATTGTCACCAAGGCAGGATCACCTAGAAAGAAAGAGGTACCACCAGAGGTTTAAAGGATTGGTGTAAGAACAAATCTATTCAACTTCTTTATTGTTTAGAAGTAAATATAAAAGTATCACTGATAAATGTTTTGGATGACGCAAAATGGACAGAATGTTGAACACAAATTAAAACAGCAGATCCTGGTAGAATAACCTGGTTTATTTGATAGACTGTGCTACTCAATTCAAAATAAATGCAAAGTCCTACAATTTGGGACTCGGGATTTATAATGGAAGTGAGGAAGGTAGAAATGTATCCAGGAGAATCACATCATAAAATAAGAATAGAGCAATTCAAAATGAATTACCATTGCACTATTAAGCAAAAAACAAACAAACAAAAAACAAACAAACAACAACAACAACAAAAAACTAGTACAATTCTCAAATTGATTTTGTAATGTATTGCAAAATATTAGAAAAGCAAAATTTCATACATTCATAGAATCATAGAACCATTAAGGTTGGAAAAGATAACCTAGTCCAACTGTCCACCTACCACCGATGTTGCCCACTAAACCATGTTCCTCAGTACCACATCTACGTGTTTCTTGAACACCTTCAGTGATGGTGACTCAGCCACCTCCCTGCAGAGCCCATTCCAGTGCTTGAGTGCTCTTTCAGAGAAACTAATGGTTAACAAAATTCAAAGCTTTGAGTTTGAAGTTGCATACCACCAAATAAAGGGTGGTATGCAACTTCATGATTAAGAATTGGAATATTCAGTTGAGAAAATAGGTAATACCTTGTACTTCTTGATCACTTCAGTTTAATATTACATGCTTTTAGAAGGATGTGTTTTAGCCAAAATCAAACTGCTAGTTTCAATAGAGTGCTAATTCTGTTAATGGCCTGAGTTCTATGGGAGATCTTGTGGTACCATATGCCTTTTAACATAGGGAATCCATTAAATAAATAATTTACCATTAAACTTGAGTATCAGTTTTTTGGAGAAATGTATTTTTACAGTGAATGTATCAAGTAGTGTAAATTATACTAAAACATAAGCTATGCTTTGATTACTTTCCAAGAAATATCGAAAATGTTGCTTAAGAAGTATCTGAATTGCAAAGTTTTGACTAATTACAAAATTTATATCTACTTTGGTGCAATGAGTTTGATAGTAATCTCGAGAGACACCACCTGGAGTATTGCATCCAGGCCTGGAGCCCCCAACACAAGAAGGACATGGAGTTGTTGGAGCTGGTCCAGAGAAGGACCATGAAGATGATCAGAGGGCTGGAGCACCTCCCCTATGAGGACAGGCTGAGAGAGCTTGG
Source organism: Bambusicola thoracicus (assembly GCA_002909625.1). Classification (NCBI taxonomy): domain Eukaryota; kingdom Metazoa; phylum Chordata; class Aves; order Galliformes; family Phasianidae; genus Bambusicola; species Bambusicola thoracicus. Next base: position 13,012 of record PPHD01002024.1, on the reverse strand, counting down.
GCTCTTCAGTTTGGGGAAGAGAAGGCTTCAAGGTGACCTGTAGTGGCCTTCCAGTACCTAAAGGGAGCCTACAGGAAGGCTAAGGAGGGACTTTTTATTAGGGCATGTAGTGACAGGATGAAGGAAATGGCTTTAAAGAGGCTGAGGGTAGATTTAGACTAGATATTAGGAAGAAATTCTTTACTGTGAGGGTGGTGAGATGCTGGAACAGGTTGCCCATTGAGGCTGTGAATGCCCCCTTCCTGGAAGCATTCAAGGCCAGGCTGGATGGGACTTTGAACGACCTGGTCTAGAGGGGGTTTGAACTAAAGTTTCCGTTGAACCCAAATATTCTATGATTCTATGATAATAATTTATTTGTTAAATATGTTTCTTGTTTCATTGAATAGAAGAAGAAACATCCAACTCTGTGGCATCCAGTGACTCTGTGGCCCACCTTTTGGACTGCCTAAGTGGTCACCGCATGACTGCCCCACTACTGATTTGTTGCTTTGTCTTAGAGAATCTGAAAATATTTTTGAAAAATCAAGGCCATCTGCACTCTTACAGTTCAGCTCATGCTTGTTTTGTGTAGATGGTTATAAGATGTTCCCTTGAACTACGAAATATTTAAGGAATTGATGCTGCATGTCATACTATGCCCAACTAAATCTAATGAGTCAATATTTTACTGTATCATTATTATGGTAGAAGTATCTCATTCTGTTCCATCTTCATTTTTGTATTGAAAAACATTTCTAGCTTCATTGGTCTACAGTATAGACCCATTTCACTCGTCATGATTAACTCTTTCTTGTTAGAAACAGAAACACAGAAAAAAAATTATATGCCATACTTAAGTTACTGCCAGACAACCTACCAGCTAGCACTGGAGTTGTGCTATAAACTCAAGTTGGCCCTCATAGAGACCTGTGTTTTAGCTGTTCAACAGAAAAAAATAAAAGACACCCCTATCTTTATAACCATGTAGAGTCACACCAGGCTTAGGTTTGATGAAAGAATTTGAGTATGAAAGCAGCATAGAAATGTCAATGCAGCAGGCTGATCTTTTATGTTATTAGATACTGAGATTTGCACCAGAATGTTGGTTTTATTTCGATGCTGTATTAGCTGATAATTTTAATGCAGGTTTCTGGGCCAAAGGGAGAGTTAATGTTTGCAGTAATAACTACAATCGGAATGGAATAAACCAGCAATCCAGTACTGCTAAATCCAGTAAATACCTTTCCAAAGGGCAGTGATTTGGAAGTAGCAGTGCTCTGAAGTCAATGGAACACATACATCATTTCAGTGGAGAAACAGCCCTAATGGTAGTGTCCTGGTTCAACCAGCTTACAAGATGCTGAGAAAAATTTACTTTTTTCAGAAAATATGAACAATTTTAATTGAACAGAACTGACAAATTTGGAAGCTATATACATATGCTGTAACTATTGGTAAGAGAAAGAATGACAGCTTCCTGCTGAACTAGGGTGGCCAGTTGCTATGGTATTTCTGTAATATATATTCCTTTGATTTGCAACAATTTTATGTGGCAGATCTGTATTACTTCTCTGCTTGTTGGCAGGCAGCGTGGCAGCATATTCTTAATTTAATTCATTTGATTATGTTTTTCATTACGAAAACAGTGGAAGATGTTATGATTTCATTTGGCATCCTTGTAATTTCCACATAAATTAGTGTGTTTTCTGCTTAGTCATTGAAGGTCTCTTCCAGTCCCTTAATTCACGAGGCTTTGGCAGAAGGGTTTTTTTGTTTGTTTGTTTTGTTTTGTTTTGTTTCTAAATTCAGGCTGTTACTCATTAAGATTTATGAAAAGGTTTCAACCACTAATAATAAATTGAAAGTCAAAAGTCACGAAAGTCCTGCTTCATTCTCACAAGAGGGATATGTCAACTTCTTTCAAGTTAGAATAGTACTAGGTTTTGAAATGTATGTTAGTATATATAATATATTCAGAACATTAAGTTAAAATAAAAAAGCTAACTAGATATCCTAAAGCAATGCAAGTGTAAAAAATATAAAAGTAATACTAATGAAATTGCCATCTGTAGCAGTTCTCTTTCCTCAGTAATTAGTAAAAGTTACAAAATCTGTTTAGTGGTTGTGTTTATGACAAGACACACAAATAAGAAACTAGAGTATAAGAGATCTAGTAAGACCTACTGACTCTTCAGAAAATCTCTACTGATTAGCAGGATGATTAGCAGGATACAACAGCAGGATCGATATTATTCATACAATAAACTAATTAGCCCATAACAAATTAGATTGTCATTAAAGCAAAACTACCC
>PPHD01002024.1:0-10591 GCA_002909625.1 Bambusicola thoracicus | reverse complement strand
ATTTTTTTTTTTTTTTTTTTTTTTTTTTTTTCCCCACTAGGTAGAAAACCTTTGAGCTAAGAATGTTAAAATGAACCATCATTTATTCTGGGAAGGTTTCATTCACACATCTTCCAGGAATAGGCTGTAAGAGAAAGCTGACTAAATTGTGCATTGGTTACTGGATCAAAAACTCTTACATATAAGCAATAAGTTAAGTTACTTCAAACACATCACACTGTCAGGTAAGAATATAGTTAAGTACTTTGATACCTGCACAATTTGACACTTGATTGTGGCAGGCATTTTCTTAATAATTGTCTGCACTTGACTAACAATATCTTGATTTCTGTGTTAAGCTATCAAAAATGAATTTGGAGAGTATGATCAGAAAAGGAAAAAAAACTTGCTAAATAAAAATATTTTCTGTATGTGTTGGGTAAAAGGAAGAAAAGGAAATCTCCAGAATAGTAGACTTTAATCTTTTTTTAACAGCTTGACACTACACTATTCTTCTTGTTCAATTTTGTGTGATGTTTTGAGGATGAATGCATGACTGTTATGAGGAAATGTGTTGATGCCAAACAGTTGTGAGAAATTGTTAGTAAAGAGGAAGAAGTTTATGTCTTCGAGGTGAAGAGAAAGAAGAACATAATGAAACACCATGTTGCAGGGCTAATTATAAGAGCACAGTAACTGCAGTGCCATTTACTTAGAAATATCATTGGAGGAGAAAGTCCTGAGCAACTCTGTCTCAGGTAAACCACCCATGTGTCTAATCTGAAAAATAAAATGAAAATATTAGCTGTAATTAATAATTGTGGTTATAAATCTGAACTGGAATGCAGGCAAGTGTCTGGTCATTAATGATCAGGAAAGATAAACTCAAATTGGGTAATGTACAGTTCAAGACTAGAAATTATCAGGGAAAAAAATAAAACAACAAAACTTACTGTCATTTAGAGGTGCATAAATTTAGACAAATTTGAAGAAAAAGTGTGTTCAGGAGTAGCCTTGCATGTGGAAAAACACATCTCACGTAATTTAAGATGGAAATTGGTATGACTAGATTAATCAGTCCAGAGATCCAGAGCTGCATCCGCAACTCTGTTCCAAGGTCTAAATTTCCACATGATGTATACAGTTTTTAACCTAACTGTCATTACTCTTTCCTTAATATCAGAAACAGTGTGGGGAAGTTTTTGTAATTATTAATACATCTTACTTTTTTATTCTTGCTTTCCTTTTTAATAAAGATGAATAAATATTGGAAATAGAGCTGAGAAGTAGCCAGTTAACAAAGTAGAAGTAGAGCCTAACAAATATGAGACAAAGATTCAGGCTGTATTGAAATTTAAATGACCTGTGGAAGTGAAAAAAACCTACAAAATGGAGGGGAGTTGACCAGGGGAGCAGCTTCTGCTCAGGGACAGGCTGGGCATTGTTAGGCATGTAGTGAGCAATTGCACTGTGCATCTTTTTTTTTTTTTTTTTTTTTTTTTCTTTTTAATGCATATATACTATTATCATTACTATTATCATTATTTTTCCTTTTCTCATCATTTTCTGTCTTAGTAAATATATATTTTTTAATCTCAATCCATTAGTTTTACTTCATTTTTTTTTCCATTTTTTTCTTCCATTCCTCTAGGAGGGAGGAGTGAGCAAAAATTGGTTCTGAGCTGTTGCCAGATTAAACCATAGCACCTCCTGATACTGATACCTTTGGGAAATTTTAAGTAATCAGCAGCTGTTTTGTACTTCAGAAACCTGAAGTTTGTTACAACTGCCTTTTTTTTTTTTTTATTGCATTTTCACCAATGGAATTATCTTTCCAGCTCATCTGTCCACAGCATGGACTGGTTGTGCCTGGCCCTATTCCTTCCCTGCTGCAGCACTTGACATTTCCACTTACTGAACTCCATGAACTTTCTGTCAGCCTGTGATCAAATAAATTACCATTTACAGACATCATCATGAATGAAAGATATATCAACACTGGAACTAAACTCACTCAGGGTTGACTGTTACTTCTTTAGTGTAATCTTTCCTTGTGCATGTATGATTGACTAAATGTTAAGATAAATTCCTGGTTCTGATGCATAAAGATAAATAAAATTTTAGTCTTACTCAGTTTTAGTTGTGGAAACATTAAAAGCTTATATTTCACTTCTCATAGAATTGTTACATAATTTACACTTACGAAGAAAAGTATGCATGATTGATAAGTGTAAATAAGAAAATACATGTTTGGGGTAGTTTTAAAAGGTAAGCAGCCTTATTCTGAAATGAACTTCTATTGAAAAAGTTATCTCTGACTTCTCCACTTAGGTATGAATTCTCATTATTAGTACTATTAAGTAGATATTTAAACAGTTAAAGTAACTGAGATAGTGCATTTTAGCAATGTTGGATTCATTATTTATTAATTTACTAGTATAGTTGTTCTCATATATGAGGTCTGCTCTGAAAGTAATGGCTGCTATTTTATTATGTTGACACCATGGCACTGGGTGGTGCTTTTTAGGAGTGACAACAACAGTAGTTCACCTCTGCTCAAGCAGATTTTTCTCAGTGTACCATCCAGGCTCTTGTCCACTGCTGGCAACAGTGCAAGGCTAGCGGTGATAACTGTCTTTGAAAACTGTTTTGTAGCTGTGAATTTGCCCTGTCAGATGGAGTTACTGTGCTCTTTATTGTGGTTTCCATGGATATAAATAGGAGGCATTACTTTCAGAGCAACCTATGTAGGTTTTGTGTTGTTGTTTTTTTTTCATAGTCTCAAGCAAGTTGACTGACTAGCATCTGGCATTTTTGCTCTAAAGAGAAATAGTGAAGCACTCCCAAACTTCTCTGTATATAATTCATTATTTATTATTTGTTTGTACACAGGAGGCAACCAATTGGCTTTTAACCATGAGTATCAGCTAAACCCAGCTTATTTGGAATATAGAAAAGCTTTGTGTTTCCAGAAAAAACCTTCTGTTCTTCCACCTTTCCTGAAATGAACAGTTGTGCTTAGCATTTCCCTTTGCTAGAACAAGCTAATCCTCATTTTTCTTTCTTTGTTTTCTTTCCACCACAGGAGTCATCAGGACTGCCTTGCATAACATGGACAGGGAAGCCAGAGAGCACTATTCCGTTGTCATTCAAGCCAAAGATATGGCTGGGCAGGTTGGAGGGCTGTCAGGGTCAACAACAGTGAATATCACACTCACTGATGTCAACGACAATCCACCCAGGTTTCCTCAGAGTATGTACAATTTCAGCATATATTTTGTTTTGAAAATTGTGTTCACTGTCAGTGAAGTAGAATGCTATTAGTGAAATCAATTAAAATTCAAATTCAAAGGAAGAAGGCAACTGAGGAATTGTATGATTTCACCAATATTGTTTCTCTAATATTTTTCCAATTTTCTTATGTCATTGTTTGAAGCACAGGTATGAAACAACTTAAATACTGAAACCAGTGAAGATTTATTTCAATTAAACACTGAGTAAGAGAGAGATGGGTGATAAGTAAATACTCATGTCACATGTGGGTTGTTCTCCATTCCTTTTAGAATATGTATAATGCAATAACTGCATAATTTAGATCCCTCAGGTGAATTATGTTGTTCCATGGTTCAAAACAACAAAAAGTAATACATGTAAAGTTCAAATCTGCATTTGGCTGTTTCCATATACATATATCAGTTTTGTTCTTCTATTTCTTTCTCTAAACTCTTGCAAACTTTTAAGATCACTTTTTACACTGCAGACAGTCAAAACCTAAGCTGTTCACAGTTGTTGAACTGCAGTAAAGTCTGCCTTTCTCCTAGTTAAATAATTTGTCACTGTTGATGTCAAACTGAATGCTCTCACATTTATATATGTAAAAGCGTAAGCCAGAGTATTCTTGTTAGAAAATCTTCATGTGACCACTTGTCATGGAGTTATCTCTAGATCTATATCTGTGTTCATGACAGGGGGACAGCAGGTCCACAGGCCCACTGGCCCCCTGAAAAAAAGAGATCGGAGGGGTCGATCGTTTATGGACCGTTTCGGCCTGATTCTGTGACTAATTGGGCAGGGGACCCATGGACCCATGCCCTGGGAAAGGGGAAAAAGAGGGAAAGAGTAGGGAGATGGGAGATGGGCCTAAAAACAGAACAGAAGCAATGATCTGAGGAAGAAAGCTAATTACTAAATATGATATCAGAATGCAAGATAACACCATATAATACAATATAGTTGGAATTGAGGCTAATGATTCAAATAAAATGAGAGAGAGTGCCCAATATCAAAGGCCTTTCTCTGAACTGTAGGCAAAATGGCTAGCAGATGCCCTGACAGGATGACCAGTGGAAAAAGAGACAGTCTCGTTCAGCAACTGCCAGCTATGACACCACTAATAGGAAGCTCATTTTTATCCAGCTCATTTTGTGTACATTGATCTGACACAACAGCTGGAGCCCTGTAAGTACTCAGAATTCAATTGACAATTTATTTGAAAATCTTCTGGAATGAAACAGCGTAGAAAAACCTACTCCCTTTGCCGATTGGCTCAAGGCCAGTAAGAATCTTGTAATCTGGACTCAGATGTTGCATGAGCCCTTGTAGAACATAATGGACTAGTAGCTATAGGTCCATCCACTGGGAAATACATTAAGTTATTTGAATGAGGAGCTTTATAAACAATACTAGAGATCACAATACTCCAGGGAAAAGCAAAGCTCCCTGGCAGCACACATTGTATACAATCTGGTCAAGCAATAAGAAGGCTCATTAAAAGTATTGTAGAAAAGGGTGGTTTTTTTGGTATCTTGTAAATGCACACACATACAAGCCTTTTAAAAATAACCTTTATTAAAGTATGTTTGGTTTTAGGTTTCACAAAATTGTCATTATACTCTATTCTCTATTTAATAATTCCAAACTTTTGGAAAGACAAAGGGAAAGCCATGTCTTTGATAAAAAACAATAAAGCAGTTAAACTACAGAAAAAATGCCTTAGTTTTTCTGCAAATTCAGGAAGAAATGGATCCCTATGTCTGGTCCCTTTTATGTTGAGTGGAAGTTTTTGGCAAGCTGACTGGCTGACACAGAAGTGTACATCAGCACATATATTTCTTAACTTGTATTATTATTTTATAAGAAATTGAGGAAATATAAAATTTTCACGTTATTTTCTACACAATTTAAGGGACACTAATAATAGAGTAAAATATTTTCAGAAACTACAAAGCATCATTTAATTTCTAATGGAAAATCATTATTTAATAAAGCAGGGTAAAAACCCTGTGTTTGAAGATGGATCATTTTTACCAGAAAATATTAATCCTGGAACAAGTATTGTTGGTTACAACATTTATCTTTCTTCACACAGAATTAGTGTACCACAACTTTGACTGTAACATTGCTTTTTCACTTGTTTTCAACAAGTGTTATTGAGGGCCATTGCAAAAGAATAGTAGCTGTTTGTTGGTAATAATGAATCAAAGCACAGATGATCTCAAATCAGCCCATACTTTGTGTATTTAAAAGGTGTATCTTTCTGGCCCTGTAGTTAGTTCATGCATATGGACTAAGGTAAGCTAGATTTGTCCCTTGTAAATAAACTCTTCAAAAAACCTAATTAAAACCTGAAAAAGAAATTATAAATATATCTGTTTATATGAATTTACAGTATTTTTTCTGTACTCACACAAAATATAGCTGATTTTATTTCAAAGAAATTACTAGAAGAGCTACAGTGTTCCAAAGTACCAAAAAGACTATGAAGATTATGAAACTTTTCTGCATAAATGTATCAGTGTGATGATTGCAGTTCTGAAATAGAAGTGAATACATGGCAATAATAATCTCTGAAATAAGATGCATAGCTGAAAAATTCTGTTTGCAAAACACAGTGGTATGTTTTGGAAGTAGGCAAAGGGTTGTGAATTCATCAGAATCGTGAACTGAATCTTCAAATGCATTTTGCTTTTCAACTACTTATTGCATCTTGTACAATTCTAATTTATTTTCCTTTATCACCACAAGTTTCTTTTTTTTAGAGAGTCTAGTTATACACGAACTAGCTATGTAACATAAGCTGGCAGACAACGCTCTGCATGGGAAGGTCTTTTTGATAATCAGCATCACTCAGTTCTTGTCAGTTTTAGCACAGGTGGATCCATTTGGCTGATAGTTGAAAGCACAGATTTCATAGTCATAAATTTACTTCAGTAATCTGTTAATAAATGTTCATCTGCTGATGAAACAGTTGTATCAAGCTTGATTTATGTAAGAATTTTCTGTATACTTCTGCTTTGTTAATTCTCTCTGGTCTTGCTTAGGATGAGTAGATTAGGCATGTTTTGCTTTGTCTAGGATGAATACATTTTGATTGCATCAAGATCATCGCACTCAGCAAATGCTTGCACTGACAGGTTTTGTACCTCAGATGTAATGACTACAGTCCAGATAGTGTGTAGTAAATCTGTAGCATTATGTCCTGAACCCAATTTTACAAGGAAATGACTTCCTGATTCCCCATTTGCAGATTTACTTCTTTCATACATCTAACTGTCCTTTAGAATAAGGCAGAATTTAAATATAATTTATGAAGGAAAGGGGTTTTATGAAACTTATGTTTTATGAAACGGATTGATTGAAGCTTTGTTGTTTCATAGCAGTGTATTAAGATAATATGAAATTATGTATACGCAAAATTTGTTTTACCTCACTTTTTTACAAATGTAATTTTATGACATAGAATGGCTTGGGCTGGAAGGGACTTTAAGGATCATCAAGGTCTAATCCCTCTACCACAGGCAGGGTTGCCAGCCACTAGATCAAATACTAGATTAGATCGCCCGAAGTCCCGTCCAACCTGGCCTTAAACACCTCCAAGAACAGGATATCCAGCACCTCTCTGGGCAACCTGTTCCAGCACCTCACCACTCTCTCAGTAAAAAACTTCCCCCTGACATCTAATATAAATCTCTCCTGTCTTAGTTTAAATCATTCTCCCTTGTCCTGTCACGGTCTACCTGTGTAAAAAGTTGATTTCTCTCATGTTTATAAACTCTCTTTAAGTATTGGAAGGTTGCAGTATGGTCTCCCCACAACTTTCTCTTTTCCAGGCTGAACAAGCCCTATTCCTTCAGTCTATTTTCATAGGAGAGGTGCTCCAGCCATTGGATCATCTTTGTGCCCCTCCTCTGGAATCTCTCCAAAAGCTCCCTATCTTTCTTATGCTGAGGGCCCCAGACTCAGATGAAGTACTCCAGGTTGTGCTTCACAAGGGCAAAACAGAGGGGCATAATCACCTCCCTCAGCCTGCTGGCCACCCCTTTTCTGATGGAACCCAGTATTCCATTAGCCTTAAGAGCTGAAATCAACTTCAGTGCTCAGCATGGGGTCATCAGCAAACTTGCGGAGTGTGCACTCAATCCCATCATCTATGCAATTGATCAAGATGTTAAAGAGCACTGGACCAAAGATGGACCCCTGGGAAAAACCACCCGTTACTGGCTTCCCCCTAGACGTAGAGCCTTTGACCACAACCCTCTGACTGGGACTTCCAACCAACTCCTTATCTACCAAATAGTACATCCTTCAAATCCATGTCTTTCCAATTTAGAGATAAAGATGTGGTATGGGAACCATGTCAAAGGCCCTTCAGAAATTCAGGTAGATGACATCAGTTCCCTTCCCTTTGTCCACTGATGCCATCACTTTATCATAGAAGGCAATCAGAGTAGTCATGTACAACCTTCCCTTGGTGAAACCATGCTGGCTGTCTTGGGTCATCCTGACTCGTCCCTCATGTACCTTAACTTATCTTCCAGGAAGGTCTGTTCCATTCTTTTCACAGGCACAGAAGTGAGGCTCACTGGTCTGTACAAGTCCTCTTCCCTCACTTCCTTGTAAATGGAAGTGATATTTCCTTTTTTCTTGTCACTGGGGAATTCCCCTGACAGCCACGACTTCTCAAATATGATGAAGAATGGCTTGGCAACTACATCAGTCAGCTCCCTTAGGACCCTGAGATACATGTCATCTGGCATAACTGGATAAGATATAACCTTCTTTAAGTAGGAATGTTGTACGAAGATACTCCAGGTCATTCTGAAAAAGCAAGATTTTTCATAACTAGCATACCATTGTCTAATCCAAGGAAATAATCCAACACGTGGGATGGGGAAGAAATACTGCCAGTAACACACAGGGGACCCCATTTTTCAATTATAGCTACAAGTCCAAAGTAGGGAGATCCCAGAAATCCTGGGATATGCCTTATCTTGGGAGAAAATGTTCTCCCTATCGACCCATTTAAAGATGTTCCAAAGGTCTAGGCTTGCAGGGAAAAATTTTACAAGGCAGGGATCTCCAACCAGAGATCCTTCCTCAGTGGCAGTCAGCCCTTAAGTGAGGTCTAAGAGAGGTGGAGCCAGGCTCACCCCTTCCAGTCACACAGATGAATTACCTTCACCTGTGCTCCCACGGCTGACCTGGTCCTTTCCCCAGGTGATCAGTCAGTGTTTCAGACCATGACTCAACGGTTCCCGTACAGTGTATTACTTAAGAAAAATTAAATAACAGGTGAACTTTAATAATAATAGTAATGAAAAAACAAACATATAAATAATTGCTTTTAACCTAGAAGTCGTAGCTTTTGGTGCTGATGAGATGTAAGCAGTAATTCAGTATGGATTTTGAAAGCTTAATGATATCTACATAAATTAGATTTTTAGTAATTTGTGGAATGAAAGGAAGGTAGTAAGGTTTTCTTTCAGTAAGAATGCATGGCACAGTTCTGGTGCTAACAAGTATTTTGGTTCTCCAATATTCTTAAAGCTAGAGAACTATTTCAGTTAATTGTTTTTATAAAATTATCCTTTAACAAGAATTCATGAAACTTGATAACACATTTTTTATAGACTTCAAATGTAAAAGGAATTTAGGAGGGGTAGAAGTATGTTTACATCAAATCTGGTTAAGTATTTATGGACAATATATGTTCAGTATAGTGAGCTTTAGTGTCAACTATCTGCCACAACTTTACTTCTAACAGTAGTATATGGAGTCTAGCACTGCTTTTTATTACGCTTTTTCGTATCATGTATGAGGATTTCTGTGTATGAGATACATTATTCAATACATGTCTCATACATATCAAAATCAAACAAAAACATTTTGAAGTACTCTGAAACCATTTTCATCCCATACAGTTTCTGATGTTTGAGGCAGTAATGGTTTGGAGAGTTAAGCAAGCTCTTGTTTATTTACTGAGTGGAGAAATGGAAGTAGGACTGTGCAATTTTAAGGCATGCTCTTCAGAGCTACCTTAATTTTCATGCTCTTCATAAATCTAAGCCCAAATGAGAGTACAATCCAGGCTGTGCTAATACCAGGAATAAGAAAAGAACCACCACTACCAACAAACAATAAACCTTATTCAAAGTGTACCTTGGATAAACAAATAGCATCAGGCCAAATATTTACTTATTTTTCTGTCAACCCAGTATTATGTCTGTCCTCCCTTCCTTTACTAAGGAAAATATTTCTTACTGTTCCAGAGAATGTTACAAGCTAGAGAAGTAATTCAAATTTATCAAGAAAAATAGATTAATAAATGCAGTGAATAATCTGCTTGTTGAGTTGCTGTATATACTGTCATTTCCTTTTTGGAGAGATTCAGGCGAAGAAATTGTTTTTCTGAGAGTAAAACACAGCATTATAGGTTGCCTGTAGGCTAACTGAAATGGGAAGTAAATTGTTCTACAAATCTTTAAGTTGTTTCTGTACTGTAATGACAGATAAGCCATATAGTTTATTGAAAGAAAGATGAAGATCTCTTATGTGTATTTGAATAGTGTTTCAATTAGCATAGACTAAAGCCTTGTGTTTTCGTATGACTGTTCTTTACAATACATTAAAAAGAAAATAGCATTAATTTCATGAGCCACGTGAATGCATCTGAGTAAACGCTAACATTATAACTAAGAACCAAATCAGCCTCTTCAGAATCATGAGCTATAAGCTGCCAAGCCACCACTTAAAGCAACATACAACATCCTGAAGACTCTTTGAAATTCCTTCCTTATAGAAGCTGCTGGAAGCCTCTGATGCTGGGAGTGTGGGAACAATCTGTTCAACACAGGCAGGTTTTATGAAACAGTTTTGATTCAGAACTGTATTTGATCCTCAGCACTTTTAGTGCCCAGTCAGATTTTTGGAAATGACAGACTCAGGTTGTGGTACCGCATACTCATCTCACAAACCTTTTGTGTTGAATGCCCTATCAGAATGTAGTTCATGCCCAAGGAAATGTTCTGTTATGCTACTGGTTCATTCATGTACCTTCCAGTAATAACATTTACAATTATTTAGTGATTAGGAAGACCATTTCTGATTTCCACCGCTGGTATACTTTTATTTATTTATTTATCTAACCTTCACATTACCGCATCTTAACTTCTTCTGTGTTGTTTTTAGATAATGTTGCTTGTAATTATCGAGTGGCTCACTTCAGTGTGACACACTTTCAAGATCTCTATGTGAAGCAATGGTTAAATTCTCATTTCCGACCTCTTAATCCAGCAGTTTTAATTTTCAACTGTTTTAATTATATACATATATA
>PPHD01002023.1:0-38408 GCA_002909625.1 Bambusicola thoracicus | reverse complement strand
TAGATGCAGTACTCCAGATGGTACCTCACAAGAGTTGAGTAGAGGGGCACAATCACCTCCCTCACCCTTCTGGCCCCCCTTTTTTCAATGCAGCCCAGAACACACTTGGCCTTCCGGGCTGCAAACGCACACTGCTGGCTCATGTCTAGCTTCTCGTCCACTAGGATCCACTAGTCCTTCTCCGCAGGGCTGCTCTCAAGGAGATCTTCCTGCAGTTTGTATAAATACCTGGGATTGCCCCAACCCAAGTGAGCACCCTGCACTTGGCTTTATTGAACCTGATTAGGTTTTCATGGGCCAACTTCTCCAGCCCATCCAGGTCCTTCTGGATGGCTTCCCTTCCTTCCAACGTATTGACTGCACCACTCAGGTTGGTGTCATCTGCAAACTTGCTGAGGGTGCACTTGATGCCATTGTCTGTCATTGATAAATCTGTTAAAGAGCACCGGTCCCAGGACCAACCCCTGAGAGACAGTGCCTGTGACCAGCCTCCACCCTGACACAGAACCACTGATCACAACCCTTTGGTTGCATCCAGACAGTCAGTTCCTAATCCATCATACAGTCCGTCCTTCAAATCCACACCTCTCCAATTTAGGGAGAAGGATGTAGTGAGGGACCTTGTTAAAGGCTTTGCAGAAGTCCAGGTAGATGACAACTATCACCATTCCCCAGTCCACCAAAGCCATCACTCCATCGTAGAAGGCCACCAGATTGGTCAGGCATGATCTGCCCTTGGTGAAGCCGTGCTGATCAAGTTCCAACCCCTGCCATGGGCTGGTTGCCACTCACTACCTCAGGTTGCTCAGAGTCACATTGAACATGGTCTTGAAGGTCTCCAAGAATAGGGCATGCTGGTCCCAAGATGGATCCCTGCAGTACACCTCTCACCACCAGCCCCCACTTGGACATAGAGCTGCTGGCCACAATCCTTTGGCTCCAACAATCCTGCCATTTCACCTGAATTTATACTTCTTTTTTTCTCTTAAATTGAAAAGTCACTCATGCATTGGATTATTCTTTGTATTTTAAAATAAATAAATAAAATGTAAAATCATTCTGTCTGCCTTAGTTGATCAAATGCAGATGATCAGGAGTCAACCACTCACATTCACATTAATGATTTTATTGTCCAAGCCTGTTGCAAATTCTATAAACACAGACTAACACCAATGCTAACTCTGCACCAGTGCCTGGGAAAGGAAGATACTGAGGCAAAGGGAATTCCCAGACAGGAACTGAGTGACCCAAATTAGTCTTTCTCTTCCCATCTGCCTTTCTTCATTTTGCGTCCTTAAAGCAAAATGTAAACATAATGAATTGCAGTGTCTTTTTAAAACAAAAAGTGGTCATGGCCAACCTGTGTGAAGCCTTTCTGGGGAAGCAATTGTCACAGCAGATGGTGTTCTTTTCATAATCCAGGTTGCAGAAATGGCAGTGCAGCAGTATGAATATTGTGTAAAGGTTGTAAATGTCACAGCCTGTTACTGCCTGGGCACCTGTACAGAGCAGGTGTCAGTGCTATTAAAAATGTTCATCCTGTGAGGCTACTCTGCTAAAGTAGTGAGGGGAGGTACTTACTGGAACTGAGTGCTGCTGCTTCTTTGGTTACCTATGTTGAGCTCACACTGGGCAATGGAGCAGTGAGGAAGGGTTAAACCATGCATCAAATCCAGCAGAATGACACATGATTTTCTCGCTAACAAGAAGCAGAAAATAAATATACATATATTTGTTAAAGGGTGTTGCAAGTGAGTTCAAACCATGCCTCTAGCTCAGCGAAATCCAGTGTTTGAACATCCTGCAAATGGTCCTGCTCCATGATACAAAATTGAACAAGCTGGCGTTTGGTAAAGGACTTTCTTACCTGTAGACAGAATGAGACAAGAGAGCTAAACTCGGGGCTGATTTAAAATGGCACAGATCTGTCAAAGCCGATAAACCTACAAAGATACTCATGAAGGGAAAACTGTTTCTGAGCATTCTTCAGTGTGTCTCCTGTGTTGTTGTCTTCACTAACAGCAACGATGCTTAATAGTGATATTGATTTTCTATTTTTTGTAGTTAGTCTTTTTACATTTTTCATATATTCATGTTTGGGACATTATCTGCCAAATATTTAGTTTCTTTTCAGGAAAAAATAACAAAAGTACATTTTTAGGAAGCTTGAAGAAAAAAAAAATATATAGTGAATGATACCTGGCTGCAAATCAAACAGCATGCTATGGACAGGAGGGCAGCTCTCTTCTCTGTATTTTGGGTGTTGTATAACATAGGGATCAGAAGTTGGCTAATTAAGGGCTACACAGAACTGTGATCAGGTAATTAAAGACGATTAATGGCTCAAAGGACATGAACTATTCTAAGACAATTATTTTTGCCCTATTCTCAGCCACTAGGTGCCACTCTGTGCTGTGGGAAGACCCCTGCAGCATCTCTGGTGAACAAAAAAGGCAATGGCTGGTTTCAAGCTACTTGGAATTCTGTTCTTTCTTCCTATAGATACAGATACAGATCTTCTTTATGTTCTCCATTATATTTTGCTATACTGTGATGCATTCAGACAAGCAGAATTAACTGTATAATGTTAAATTTGACTGGATGTTTCTTGATTTTTGAAGAGTAACTTGTGCAGCATTCAAGCCTTATTAGTGTGGAGGAGTAAAGTGGGGAGAGGCATAAAATATATAAATGTAGCGTGCTTGCTAAGCATAGCATTACTAAGTCAATACAATTATTTTTCAACTAAGCAGCTGAAAAAGATATGTAGGAACACTAAAAGTTAAATCAACATCGTATTGATATACAAAAGTGCTGATGGTGCAAGGGGAATACAAACCAATCAACAGACTAATTGTTATCCAGAAAAATACTAATAGGTTCTCATTATCACAACTACAACATACCTATTAGAAAGGACTGTATCTCTGTCTTCACCTGCTCATTAGAATGGTGCCTCACTTATTAACATTCAGTTAGTAAAAAACCTATTCTGTTTTCTCTTGTGTAAAGTCTCAAAAGCTGATAGTTATTTCCAAGGAGAGAAGTCACTTTATAATGACATCCTGTCCTTCCAACACTGGAAAAAAATAAGAATAAAAACAAACAAAGAAAAAACAAAGCCCAAACAAGTCAACCCTCAATACCCTGTTCATAGTCCATCCTTGGCCTTGCTTCCAGTTCAGCTGCTTCTGAATTCATTCATTCCTGCAAGCTGATCAACCATACCATGAGTCCAAGAATGTCATTAAAACAAAGTTCACTCAGTGTACTCCTATAGCAACATTCAGTCTTTGTTACTGAGGGTGGCTTTATGATGTATTTCTCCCCTTGTGTCACAGTTTGTGCCAGGTAGAGGTAGATTCTTGGCATATCTACAGAATTGAGGACAAGTAGGCTGTGACTCCCTGACTCTCCTAATCATGCTCCTTGTTGGAAAGTGGAGGAGTTCTAGAGTGCATTAGATGAAAAAGTACCATATCCCTCAGCATTCATTTCTAGTGAGAAATATCTGTCTCTGAATATACATTGTTTTGCTGATCTTTCTGCACCTGCCCTTACTGCAAAGCTCTTTTTGAAAACAACAGAAAAGATTTCTCACTGCCACCAAGCTCATACATATGAATGACCACCTGATGGGACTTATCCTGTTGTGAAAATGGATGGACTTACTGTCAAAAGAACCTCTACATTATACATTAGGCTGTGTTCTCAGAAAATTTTAAGTAGATCATGCTCTAATGTTATCTCTGGACATTGCTTGAGCAGTCACATTTTCTGACTATTTCTTGTGTTCCAGGTCTTCACAGTCCAGCTTTCAGCAACAACTAAAACAATGGGTTGCTTGAAGATCCCAGTGAATAATCCCATTGCCTCTCTTGAAACCACACTGCTCCATTTCAGTGTGTAGTTGCAACTGTTAATGAGGGCGTGAGTCTGATAAACATTCTCACAAAACTTTCACAGGTATCAGACTCAGACATGCCCTACTGCAGTACGCTTGACTTTTCTGTTGCTTCTTGTGTGGAGGCAGTTTTCAGAATATTAGATGCCCTGGTATGTTTTACCATATTAGAAGACCTTATAGAGGTAGAATACCAAATATAAATCTTAATCCAGAGGTAAAACCAGAGATGCTACCAAGAAGCAGACAGAAAAATTACACGGCCATTTTCAGTGGAAAGAGACCCAAATTCCAGCCACAGTCTTCCAACTTTCCTATCAGCTGTTGGCTAAAAAGACACTTTTGAGATCTCAGACAGAGCTGAATATGTTTTCTTTGTCTCCACCACTCATGCAGAACAAAAGGGTGCCATGACAACCAAGAAAGCATATTTCAGAGACTGTAGTGTATGTACTGACTGATACCTGCAGAGCTTAGCACTACCTGTTGTAACCAGTGTAATTGATTTCATTGTTTTTATACCATTATGTTTACAGTACACACACTGGTACTCCAGAAACCCATTATTCTAGTTCGGCTGGTTCCTCAGACTCAATAAATGTACAAAATGAGACACTGTGCCAGGCTCCCTCGTGATATCTGGGTTGGACATTAGGCTCTCTAGTCAAAAATCTCCAGCTGCTTTTTTCACTCCTCACCTAACACAGTTTAGTTTGAAGTAAATTCATATACAAAACTAGGTTACGGGTGTCTAACATCTGTCCACTGCACAAGACCACAGCTTGCATCTAAACCAGCTGCATGTGAAGTAAAGCTTTTGGTTGTATGTGTTAGAAGAGCTGGTACAATTAGTCAAGCGAGGATAGTCCTCACTTTAAAACATCACCAGAAGAGGTGATGCTCTTCCATCCGCCTGCAGCATGCTAGATCGTCACAGAGTAAGAAAACTCTTCAAACATACCATGGAAAAGCATAAGAACATTTTGTTCAATTTCAGAAAGTACAGTTCTTAAAACTAGTGCTGTTACTTTGCCCATTTACAGACTGCTTATGATTAATGAAACATGAAAGATCCCACTAATGTCTTTTTCATTGTGATGACACATTCCTGTCTAGCTAGTCTGAGATTTCAATGAATACTTCAGTAGGGCTTCAGACGTTCAAAAAAGGCTACAGACACTAAACTTGATTGCTTGTAGAACTATATTCTTTTGCTTGTGGCCCAGGCTTCACAGCTGGACAGCTTGATCATCACACTAGATGCCAAGCATGAGGACATCATAAAATACTCGCTGTCTTGAACACTGGCAAGAGACCCAATGAGACATATTACTTTGATTAAGTGGAAATGGATATGAAAAGCTGAGACTGTTCTCACTGCATGGCAATAAATAATCATCTTCATGTGATGCTGATCTCAAAACAAATACTTTTTTCTCATCAAATATTTTTTCTGATATCCTTTAAAAAGGCAATGAATTTGTAGTATGCAGGTGGATCTGAAAGATATAAGGAGCACAATAACTCTATTTGATAGAGCAAAGTCTCAGCTATGAAACACTAGTTTTAAACATAATCACCACCATTAGCTGTGCATTTCCAACAGCAGTGAGCGCATGCCATGCTCGTAAAAATCTGCACTAGTGGAAGTGACCCACTGTTGCTGTCAGCCCTACTGAAATACACCACTCACTGCCTCACTGTGCTCCCATCCACTGTTTGGTCTCTATAAACATTCAGTAAGCATCAATAAATGTCAATGAGTATAATTTTTTCCACATGGAGGAATTCTGTGATACACCTTTGCTTCATATAAACTTCCATGTCAGGCATCGTTATGTCAGACTGCCCCTCTTCTGCCATCTGTCACATGACAACAAAATATAATAGAATATTGGTGGGAAGGTTCATCCTCTACTGCCATGCCACCAACATCTGCCTCTGATATCACTGGCCAACTTCATAAAATAGGAAGCATTACTTTCAGAGCAGCTCTCATAAATGAAATCAGGCAAAGAGGAATATAGTATTTAAAGCTGCAATGCTGAGACTTTATTACTGGCTATAGCCTTCCTGTCATTTTCTCCTGAAGCTGCCAAGCTAGTCTCCAAGGAGCTATCTAGGGTGTTAAACTGCTTCATCAATCCTGAGTGCCTCCAACCCTCTGAAGAACACAGTAGAGCTACTGCAGTGAGTTATAATCATTCTCTAAGATGAACATCCGCATTCAGAAAAATTTTTCCACACACATGGCTTAACTTTTCCACACAC
Source organism: Bambusicola thoracicus (assembly GCA_002909625.1). Lineage (NCBI taxonomy): Eukaryota > Metazoa > Chordata > Aves > Galliformes > Phasianidae > Bambusicola > Bambusicola thoracicus. Next base: position 32,233 of record PPHD01002023.1, on the reverse strand, counting down.
ATGGCTTTGCTTATGGTCTTTGCTTATGACCATTAGCCAGGAACACACATCTCCATTCTCAGTCCAGGAACTTCGAACACCCAAAGAGGGCACCCAAATATTGAATGGTCAGCAAAAGAGCTGTGAACAATTGGTTTCACCCTCAATAGAAACAGTCAAGGCAGAACTGAAAGGGCAAAGCAAAAATAAAAGCACCTTTAAACACCTTAGAATCTAAGCAACATAAGGCATTCAAAATGGATATATTTATTCATGGCCATATCCAATTTACATTCAGTTCCAAGCTTGATATAATTTAGATTCAGACTAGGATCATGAACAGAAACCACAGATGGAAGATTTTATAATTTCTATACATAAATGCATTTCTCTTGACACCTCTGGAACCTTCAGTACTTCTGTCTTGCCTGGAAAAGGTGATAGGCAGAAACCCACTACAATTCCTAAAAATATTCATATTCTTCCTGTCATTTCTGGTCAGATCTTTTCCTGCAAGAATTGAGTTCTCCATCAGTGGAGTTACACATGATCCACTCTTCTCTTTTATTTTTTAACATGCACCTGAAAGCACTGAGTTAACTGCTGAGGAGATTTGAGCTCAAGTTCCATTCATAAATAGATAAAACACTGCTCCTGTACTTCACATCTGCAGGCTGTACGACCGTTCCTGAAAAAGATCACTGGTTAAATGAGATCAGGTAGTGACAACACACATTTGAGTGAAGATAAATCCCCATGAGAGGTTTGATGCAGGTGAGCATCTACATGCCTGAAAATCACCAGATTTGTTTAAAGGCCTGGAGCATGCCTGGATTCCTGACTGATATTATTGGTACTATGAAGCTGCGTATACATGCATATACCTCATCAGATTTGTTATGTAGGAGATTCCCTGACACTGCAGCATGATGAGATTATAATTATTATTGCTATAATGTTTTTCTTGATGGCACTACACTGATATGCTAGAATTGGACATGAATCTTTCAGCATTTCTAGAACTCATTAGCAGTTCAGATTCTCTTTAGTAAATGTCTGGTCAGTGTATGATTTAGGTTAGAAACCTAAATTTTCCTTTCTTTTTCAATAATCTAACCTATATCATAGATGGACTCATTACAACTAGCCAGTTCCATAGTAGACCCAGTGGAATATGGATTCCTACTCAAGAAAAGCATGTAATAGGTGATCTAAACCTCTATCAGTAGGTCAAGACTGTCTTTGTTCTTCCATAAAATTTAAATCAAGTTTCAGATCTCAAAGCTGATTTTAAATATTCTCCAGGATGAAGGCCTAGAACTGCTAAGAGCTTTATGATGAACACCAAGTCAATAATAGTGCTGTGCTAGCCCAGCTACATTCACTAAATAGGAAAATGATCCTTTCTAGAATATATACAAAAGCATCCATAACTAAGACCATCACAGATATTGCAGAATTCTCTTCCAAGAATAAGAACAGCATCTTCAAACTTATCTGTATTTCATACAGATAAATATATGCATTTTCAGAAGAAAACATTTCACAATGAAATACACTGCCTCACAATTCTGCCACTGGAAAAGGACTGACAAGTACTGTGATAGAAGTCATAGTCACATTTTTGATAGACATTGGTTGAAAAACATCTCAAAATTACACAACTAGAATGACTATGCAATATTCCGCCTTCAGTGGCCAACCTTTGTATAAGGCCTGTAGAGCTCAGAGGTACAGACAAGAGGAATTGAAAGTAGCCATTTTATTAACAGACGGAACTCTGCAAACTCAATGAAAAAATTCACTAAGAAGATGAGAGTGCCACACAACAGTCCTTAGAATAAATTTCATGTGTAAGGTCACCATTGTAGCATCACTTTTGGCAGCATTCAGTAAGGGTAGCAATATCCAACTTAGATATATAAGGAAGTACATGTACTTCATTTCAGTTCATATATTAACTTTGGATTGTGTGTCCACGTTAAAAAGTTCCATTATTTATTGTATTTATTTAAATTAAGCATGATTAACTGCTAGCCATCCAGCTAAATAGGGAAGGAAAAATTAAGGTACTAGTGTAAGTAAACTTTGTAAACTGCACTAGTAGGTTAGAATTCAACTGTAACCTTTACTCTCATACTGATTTCTGTGGTTCTTGCATTGACTTGGTATTCTGAATCCTCACATAAGATCTGCCAGCTCATGCAGACACATTTTAATTAATTAATTTTATTGATTTTAAGTTTATAAAAAAATAAATTCCCCATAACTTAGATTATATATGTTTTACTACTATTGTTTTAATTTTCTTCTGCTGTGGGCAAATTCTACCATAAACAAAAGCCAATAAATCTTGATTCAAAACTCATAATCAACACATGATATTGCAAAAACAGAAAAATATGAGGCTGTGCCGCAGCCCTCACTTTAGTTAAAAGTAGTTTTAATGACTTCATCCTTCATAGTTGCCCAAAGCGCCCTGTGAAATAAACCTTTAACTCTTACATCGTTTCTGTCTTAAGGGTAATGAGCCATATGTGAAGACATCTGCAATGCCTGGAAAGAATGATCATTAATTAGAGAGAAGACAGGACACTTTCTGATTGCTGATATGGAAAGAAAAGCCTTTCAAAAAATCACTGGGATTAAAAAAGGGAATTTGTCCTCTAGTTTTCAAGACGTGAACACTGTAGGTATGATTTTTATTTCTTGCATGTGCTGGGGAGTAAAATTGCTGCAGTGTGAGAGCAAGACACCAGAGAGGAGATGGAGAGCCAAGAGAAGGGAATTCTGTGGAAAAGGCTAAGACAACAGCATATGTTGTTTGTACAGAAACCTCTTTCTGACTTATCCAGAGAGTCTGAAGGCAGACCCAAAAGCAGGGCACAGACTGTAGGCTTAACCTCTTCTTTTTTTTCCCCACTCTAATTGCCCTTAGTTTACAAATTACAAGGTCAGGTACTTTAATCTAGTAATTTTCTTTGGATCGAGGTGAAGCCTTGTCATCTCCTCCTGACTGCACATCCATTTTGAGTCACTTTCATTTACACCTTTATGTGGGCACCATCTGGTGTCATGCACACCATCCTGCAGGGACAGCCCCATTACGCCCTCTCAGTGAAGCATTTTCCTGCTGTAGAGTGGAGTTTTTGTATAAATTTTTAACTTCTTCATTGGTAGCAGTCCTTGGCTTTTTCCAGGCCTGGAGAAGAAGAGCTGGAAGTTTTTTGCAACAGAAAGATGCAAAAAATACACTCACAGATTAGAGAAAATAATTTACATGGAGAAGCAGAAAGAATGATTCCTGGCAAACCGAGATAAGAGGAATGAATCATCACCTTGCTGATCTCTCTCCATTGATCATAAAGGGAAATGAGACAGCTAGTTCAGAACAGATGCCTGACTTTTAGACTCCTGAAGCTAGACAATCGTAATCCCTGTCAAGCCTGAGAGATGAGTGCTTCAGAGCCCAAAGTTCTACGTGTTCTAGAAGGTAACTCCCAGCCAGAAGTCTGTTTTATGATCAACTTTAGTGCCTGTTCAACTCAATCTCTTGAATTGTATTATAAAGACTTACTTGGTTACTGTATTCTCCAAGGAGGGGTATGTTTGCCAGGAAACACACTTTTACACCCTTGCAGGTTTATTTCTCCATCACATAAAACAGATACATAAGCAAATATCACAGACTTGCACAGGATTTCTTTTCTACCTCTCTATCTCCATCAAAATCCATGGTTTACATGTCCTAATAGATATGAAAACAAACGGTTGTAGGTTATGCATATACCATTTAGATATTTGGCATGCTAACTGATCAATAATAGCATATTGCCTTGTAACGTGAAAAATCTCAGTAGATAAAGCAGAAAAAAACTAATTGGGTTTAGTTCAGAAACAACAGATTGGGTACCTGGGTCAGGAGTAAAAAGGCACAAGTTGACCCCAAATCATGTTGAATCGTGATGGCCCTGACTCTGAATTAATAAACTCTGATGGTATATAACATCTAAATGAGAGCAGCTTGACAGCACGACAATTTATAACATAGAGAGTAAGTGACTGGTCTGTCTATATTCACTTTCAGTTAGACAAACAGCTGAAGCATATTTTTTCTTATTTGCAAAAAACATTCTGCACAGTTACTTCTTATTTCATTATCATTATACTATTACCCTCTACAATTTATTATGATTTCCTTTCATTTCATTTTATTACCTATAATTCAGTGATTTCCATGTGCCATTGAAGACTACACAGAGAAGGAAAGAACAGAACTTTGTGAAAATGTCCTTTATGTTTAATAAAAAGAAGGATTCTTCTACCAGGAGTTCCAGTATATCAGTACTCTCGGTTTTCATCAAATACAACTTGTCCTCAAATCTTAATTTCTTCATAGCTATTTAAATGCAAGCTATGGTTTTCATGAGCATGTACTCTGATTTTTCTCAAACAGAGCCTGCTCAGCTAAGGAATTTGGCCCTGTTCCCCAAGTAAATCTACTCCTGGAGGCATGATAATCACTAACTGAGGATTTTAGTGCATTGTGGGAGTTTCTGGAGCACAAGTCCTTGACAGATGGAGACAGCATCTGAACAACTCTGCTAGATTCAAGCCAGCATCATCATTAATGTATATACATGACCTATGTAAGTTAGAATATTTGAAACAAAAAGAAACAAGTGCAAATAGATGTCTCCAAAAGGATCAGCCTGCTCCTGATGTTGCTTTTAATTCCAAATAAGTAGATGGCTGCTACTAGATACTTCAGAAACAGAGTGGCCTGCTGAAAAATCGCTGCCTTTTGTCCAACAAGGATAATGACAACTCAAGGAATTAGCAGGTACAATATTTTCAGTATTTAGGACACTGGAAACACTGATGGCTTCTTAATGAATAGCAACAGACACAGTAGCATCACGCATAACACAGCAGCTTTTTGAAGGACTGTGGTTCACAGAGAGCAAGGAATGTGCAAGTCTCTAATACTATTTCTTAAAGTCATCAGCAATTCAATCCAGTGAATAACTGCAGCATACTAAAAAAAAAAAAATTATACCATCCTTAGACAATGCTCATATATTACAAAGGCAAATGAACATGGTGGTACTACTCAGTGCTGACATCCTAGTGAATAGCATGGACGGGAAAATCACTGCTATAAGAGAGATAGGCCTCAGGCGACACTTGGAATTAAGAAAACCTGACAGAAAATAAATGTCTATCTTGAACCGTTAAAAGATTGCTTTAAATACAGGTTTTGCTCCAAACAACAGCTTGGCAATTTGTGATTTTTAAAGGAAAACCTGTTTCCTTTCACTTGAAACATTTATGGATGATAGCCCAGCCCTCAGTGACAGATGCTGACAACAAAAACTACAGCTGACAGAAATTCTCATCATAAAAAAAATAACAATATTATGACTAAGAAATCTACCCTGCCAACACTTATTTGTAGCCTTAACTTGTAGCAGACAAACATTTTGATGTCTGTAGCATCAGGGCCTAAGTTTAACTGGATTTTTTTAATATACGTATTGTTTTCAGTTGCCCAACCTCCTTGGTATTTCCTTGCTTACGTTACTAGAAACAACAGAAGCTACATTATTAGTTTCAGGGACAAGAGATAAGCAGGCAGTGATTTTCAGGACTGACGTTGCAAGCCTGGAAATATCAATAGAAGCAGAACTGTAATCCTGAAAACACAGTCAAAAGCAGGGGGAAAAAAAAAAAAAAAAAAAAAAAAAAAGGAGATTACTAAAGTAAGTCTTGAATTCTGCTTCAAAACAGATGTTTTAAAACTCCCTAGGTATTAATATCTTTCAATCTCCTTTATAAAGGTAGTTAACATATTTATCATTGCATATCTGTAGAAACAGGTTCCTGAAGGCAAACAACCCTGACTGACAATATTCAGAATTGCACTTCTGTATTTCAAATAAAGCTATTCCTGATGTACCCTGCTGGGAGAACAGGGATGATCTCAACAGGGTGAATCACTTCAGCTATTCAAATCATGTCCTCTTTATCCAGCATGTCCTCTTCAGTCCACGTTCATCTCAGTGAAGGCTCACAGGGACTAATAAGGTACAATTCATCTGACCTCTTTAGGTGATTGCTTCAGATCACAGCTTGAAGAGTTGTCTGGTGTCATTCTTCCATGTCAGTAAGGGAAACTGAGAGTGACTAAGACAGGCTGATCTAAATTGAAGTGAAATCATCCCCAATCACTGGTTAGAGAAAACAGATAATTTGGTGTCCTAAGAGGACTTCTCTGGCACAGTCTTGCCCAGCCATTTAGATGAGAGAGTTCAGAGGAGGCCTATGAAGATGCTCAAAGGGGGGATCACTTCTCCTATGGAAACAGGAGGCTGGGCTTATAGAGCCTGAAGATGAAAATGCTCTGGGGAGACCTCACTGCAGCCTTCCAGATCCTAAAGAGGACTACAGGCAAGATGGGGAGGGACTCTTTGTCAAAGAGTGTAGTGACAGGAAAAAGGGTAGTGACTTTAATGTTACGCAGATTAGACATTAGTAAAAAAAAATCGTTCACTGTGAGGGTTGTGTGGTGTTGAAACAGGTTGCCCAAAGAAAATATGGATGCCCCATCCCTGGGGGTATTAAAGGCCAGCTTGGATGGGATCGCGAGCAACCTGGTCTTGTGAGAGACCCATGGCAGAGGCATTGGATCACGATAATCTTTAAGGTCTCTTCCAATCCAAACCGTTTTATGATTCTATAATCCAGTTTTAGCATTTATAATAGCTAAATTTGGATGTTGGAACTCCTGTTCTGAAGATCATATACACAGGAAGCTACACATTTATGTTTAGTACCTGCCATCAAAATGGCAGCAGTTTATCCTCATACAAACGTCTGTTGTGTTGTTTTTTTTTGTTTGTTTTGTTTTGTTTTGCCTTTCATCTCCACAGAAGCAGCTATCTTCCTTCTCTTCTTCCTCATAGATAAGCTATCACATTCTCCCCATATCTCCCAGTCACCTTTCATTCTCTCTTTCTCATTAGCCCTTTATGTATATCTGATGATTATTATAAAAATTCAATTTTAATACAATTTATGTTGAAAATATTGAAAAAGTACATCTCTTCAAGTCAAAATGGATACATGCTCTCCTGTCATAGTAGTGTCAAACACATACAGATCTGATAGCAGCATCCCATTCTTCGTGTGTGCTATTAGCGTGTTTTCACAGTTCTTAACACATGGATACCCAAAGGTTGTGGCACATCTCTAAGACAAATTTTTAAAAGGTTTCTTGGAGTAGGGGGATAAAAGCCCCACTTAGATTTTCCTAAAATTTCAGATTATTTTGTTCATCCTTTGTTGTCCTAAAATGATAAAGCTGCCTCGCTCTATGTGCTTCACATGATATTATTCTTCTCAGGGTCTCATCATTTTGGAGCAAGTGAACCACAAACTGGCAAGCTCACCAAATGAGGGAACATAAGTGTAATTGCACTTAATTGACAAGGCATCACAAACTGCAAACTACAAGTTCAAGGGCAGAAACATTAATGGCAGCAGCATGTATATATAGTGGCAGTTATTTTTGATCAGGAATAGGATGCAGAGATGTTTTAATTGCCATACTTCATGTTATACATGCTGTGCTACATTTAACCTATTTGAAAGCTGGCATGCAGGTTGAACAGCATTAAAACATTAATAAATTGCTGCTGCTTGTGGTTCTGATTGAAGAAAGAATATGACTCTAAGCTCAGGCTGCACTGTAGAAAAACTTACTGTTTACTTAGGGAAACAATGCTTCCCTTATTAACTTTTCTAATGCTGCAGCAAAGGTTACACAATTATTTTTTTCAAGGTGAATCACCTTGAATTCTGGTAGTGTTTTCATGTTTTCTGTTAATTGCAGAGAAACCAGAGTAGGCAGCGGTTTGCATAACCTTCAGGACATAGTAATGTCCATATAGACCATGCCTTCCTTACAGCTTAGAGGTCATGTCATATTCATTCATCTCTAATGGCAGGCTGTCATTGACTGCACCTCTAATGTTCTTATCTGATGGGAAGCAATTAAGAGCAATATTTTTTAAGAGGATCAACCAAAGGATTGGATTATAGAGGACTGATTTTCAGTCAACGCTGTGTACAGTGTTGAAAATTGGTAGGGAAAATAAAATAAAATAAAATAAAATAAAATAAAATAAAATAAAATAAAATAAAATAAAATAAAATAAAATAAAAAAACAGATGTGACCAATATGATTTGAGAAAGCCTGTCCAAAAAATAAAACAGCAGAATTCAATTTGTGTTTTTGTGAGTTTTGGTACACCAAAAATCTCTGTAACTGCTGTTCAGTATAGGTACATTTCAAGCATACAAATAAGTTTTAAGTTAATTATCTGACCCTAAATCCTTTATATTGCCATAAGAGGTGTATTGCTATGAGACAAAATGAATACTCTGTGCTTATAGGAAGGCTCTGCCTGTCATAAGACTACAGTGTTTTTAGTATTCAAAGGCAGAAGAGTGTGTGGAGTTAAGTGTATATACACTCTACTGTTTTCTGAAGGGATTAAATCTTTGGTTCCACTCTTTATAGAACTGATTCCACTTCCATGCACATAGCAAGTAATGTGTGGACTCAGCTAGTACAGGAATGTCCAAGTCACAGCTTCAAATTATTCTCTCTTGCCTTTATTCTCTCTGTTATCAAACATGCCTTTATACAAATTAACAGGGACCAATTAGCAGGAGCTCCAGATAAGCCTTTATATGTTTGATTATATAGCAAAGAAATTAAATGACCAGTGCCTTATCTTCAAGTTACAAAACTAAAATAGCTAACGAGTACAATGCAAGCACAGATCAATCCTAACCGGAGTGACACATTCAGAATATAATTGTAATTAATGTTTTAAAAGTTGGAGGAATAACCACATGCATCAGTACAGGTTAGGGGATGACAGTGGACAACAGATTGGCCATGAGCCAGCAGTGTGTCCTTATGGTCAAGAAGGCCAATGGTATCCTGGGGTGCATTAAAAAGAGCATGGACAGCAGGTTGAGGAAGGTGACCCTCCCCATATACTCTGCCCTGATGAGGTCACATTTAGACTATTATGCCCAGTTCTGGGCTCCCCAGCTCAAGAAAGACAGGATTCTCCTAGAAGGAGTCCAGCAGAGTGCCACAAAGATGATAAAGGTCCTGGAGCATCTCCTGTATGAGGAAAGGCTGAGTACCCTGGGTCTGTTCAGCCTGGGGAAAAGAAGTCTGAGAGGGGATCTGATTAATATTTATAGATATCTAAAGGGATGTGGGAGGCAAATGGATGAGGCCAGGTTCTTCTCAGTGGTACGTACCAATAGGACAAGGATTAATGGTCTAAAACTCAAACATAAGATGTTCTGTACTGACATGCAAAGAAATTTCTTTACAGTGACGGAGCACCAGAACAAGTTGCCCAGAGAGGTTGTGGAGTCTCCTTCTATGGAGATACTCAAGACCTGTCTGGACATTTACTTATGCGACCTATTGTAGGGAACCTGATTTGGCAGGGGGGTTGGGCTTGATGACCTCTTGAGGTCCCTTCCAACCCCTGCAATTCTGTGATTCTGTGAAGTTAAGGAAAAGAATTCACACTGCAGTGAGCTTGTATTGCAGCAAGACCTTTTAACATGTCTGTTTAGTAGATATATTATGAATAACAAACAATAGATGTATACAACAAAAGAAATAATATTATAGAAGCTATTACAAGATTTTCCCTTGCTTCTTTTCTTTGTTGTGCACTAGCTTGGAAATGGTATTTTATTTAAGAACTAAACTTGTATAACTGCTTCAACAGTGATGACTTCAGGGACACCCACATAAGAAATTAAAATCATTAGACTGCACAGAAACAGCTACACCTTGTAGAAGTTCACTACTGCGATTTCACTTTCAGCTTGCTTTCTTCTATACTTGGTTGTGCAGATTTGCCTTATTATTTTCAATTCATGATTCATAGTCTCATAGAACGTGTAATGGAATATGCATTTTTTTGCCAGTAGCAACACTTAAGGAAACCTTTCAAGAATCGTGCAGGAGTACAATTCAAACCACTTGAGTTTCTGCTCACCCACTGTTGGGCATCTCTGAGTTTTCAGGAATTGTTTGGCCTCTTGAAAACCACACTAGTTTTATCACTGATTACCTGATCACTTATTAAGAAAGGAAGGAAGACATGGTGTTATAAAAATATTGATTTCCATAATGTAGAGGTGTTCAAGGCCAGGTTGGATGGGGTCCTGGGCAATCTGATGAAGTACCTGATTTGGTGGTCGGCAAACAGCCCATGGCAGGGAGCTTGGAACCAGGTAACCTTTGAGATCCCTTCCAACCCACGCCATTCCATGACTCTATGATTCTATGACAATGCATGTTCTTAGGGCCCTGCAAATAATTGTTTGGAAAGATATTGAAATCCTCACGAACAAAGGTCTCAAAAACATGCTAAATAAATATTTGCCAAGAAGAAAAGATGTATTGTTGACGGTGCCTTCAAGGTCTTATGGACTTTTTCCAGGTTGTTCTATAAGATTTTATACAGAACTGCATTTTTAATGCAAACACACTCATATCTAAACACGACAGAAGATAATACTAGCAAGTTAGATGCGCAAGATAAATAAGCATGGCTTAATAATTGATAAACATTAATTTCATAGTAATTATCAGGTAGATGGAGGTACTAAAAATGTAAGCATGCAAATTAATATATTAAATTATCTTTAGAAATGTGTAAATCTACCACGTAATTATCTGTTCCAATGGAAACACCTTTTTTTAACAAAATACAGGTCATTAAAATTAATACTTTGAAAAACATTATGTTGTGGGAAAAAAATTTAAGAGAAAGAACTATACTTATCTAGTAAATAAAATATACCTGGCACTGCAGTCTTCCGGCACAGCATGGTCCACACTCATCTTCTCACCCTCCAAGAATTCTCATTCTGCATTCAGATTCGCCGTAGGAAATGGTCTTCGGCCAGCAGGTGTCTTCCAAATAGTGACCTTAACCATGAGTGCAGGCCAAAATTGCGTTAAGGACAATCTTAGCATTGGAACAGCAGAAACTCACAAGTTTCAGTGCCCAGAAATGTTTTCTGACAAAATTTAATTTAGTGATACATATGTAACCAATGAGAGGAGTGCCATGGCAGAGTAATTTGCAACTTGTCTTGTATTTACAATACTCCACAAGAGTAAATATGTGATGTAATGGCCCTGAGGGCATCACCATGGTGGCTGTTCAGGATCACTGTCACAAGATAACTGTCTCTGAATAGCATGCAGTGTGGTGGGAAAATGAGTTTCGACCATGCCTTTGCAACTTAGGGGAAAAAAAAAAATAGAAGAGAACTGCATGAATTATGTCTCCTAAATGACAAAAGGAAGGAAAGGGAGTGTGTGTGATTTCTGATTGAATTCAAAGCTCTGGGTCTTAGGAATAAATAAAAACCACAGGAGAATAAAAAGGCAGGTTCATGCCACCAAACGTCCCAGACAGTTCCCAGTGTTTCCTGTGAGCTAGCTCTAGCTCATCAGAGAAAATTAGACTATAGGATGTATTAAAAGTATAAGTCCGTCTGAACTGTATTTTGTATGGATTTAGGTTAATGTTTTTTGGGTCTAGACTGCTACTGTGTGGCCAGTATTACCTGGCACCAGCTACCGGTCTAGAAACCAGATGCAGTGTTTGGTCTCTATTTCCACATCCTGGGCATAGTTCTTAGAAGCCATAGCCTTTAATTTTGCTGATGTGTAAGTGAATTGGATTGAAATCTGAGGTTTTGGCCTTCTCTCCTAATAGACAGACATAGTATCCATAAGAGCTTTCTTTATTCAAAATCAGAGTAGAGAATCCAGTGAACATAAAGGAGAAAGAAGCAAAAGAAACAGCCCTTTTAGCCTCCTAGCCTTGCCTTTCAGGATTGAAGCTCTTGGGTTTTCCTCTTTGGCAGCATAAGTCTCACTGCCTTTCTGAAACACTGGAAAGTATCCTGTTTGACATTCAAGCAGTCAGAAGTTCAAATCCTGGTAAAACTGTCATGAAGTTCATGAATATTTTCCTCCTATACCTTGCAGGAGCACTGAACTCAGAAAGAAAATTACAGGGAAAAAAAATCATAGCAAGCGAAGACATGCTGCAATATCTAATGAGAACACAGCCTTTATTCTGATAAAAGTTCTTTGTGTTACTCTTTTATTAAGAGGGACCATGCCAATTTCTCTGTACACACAGCAGATCAGAAGGGGCTTTTATAATGCAAAGCCTTAGAGTATCTTCTGAATGTACCTGGCATTGCTCTGAATTTCCACTACCTACTGTTCCTCTTCATCTCAATCAAAGAGAATAGCTCTGAACAAAGATTAATGAAAATAATTATTACAGTGATTATTAGCAGAGATTACTTTTGCTGTTAGTGTCTGAGGCATTAATAATGCTCTGTTTATGGGTGAGTGCCATTTTCATTAAAGCTCCCACGTACACACCCTTTTTCTTTGTAAGATTGCGAACCAGCCTTAAATTAAAAAGACGAATGGTGGCAGCCTGGGTATAATTGTTGCTCTATTCCCTTTCCTCAAAGGAAACAGATAAAATCAACTGAAATTATTTCTTAATTTCAGGCAGAAATGAGTCACAAAATCTGTCTGTGGTACTTATTTAATCATATTTATTAAGTTATGTTCTCTGACATTTCACTGAAACACTCACAAGGATTGAAAGACAATGCTTGTTTAATATCATAGAATCATAGAATTGTTTGAGTTGGAAGGGACCCTTAAAGGCCATCTAGTCCAACTCCCCCACGATGAACAGGGACACCTACAGCTCCATCAGGTGCTCAGAGCCCCATCCACACTGATCTTTAACATCTCTAAGGGTGGAGCATCTGCCACATCACTGGACAAACTGTTCCAGTGCAACACCAATCTTACTGTAAAAATCTTTTTCCTTATATCCAATCTAAATCTGTCATCCTTTAGTTTGAAACCATTTCCCCTTGTTCTATCACAACAGACTCTGCTAAAGAGTCAGTCTATGGTGGCCTGGAGGTTCTTAAACCAAACTTTCCTTCAGTCTCAGTTTTGAGAGTCTTACTCACTAGAGTTCAGTTTGTTATTCATGGCCTACTTAATTGCACACTTGCCAGCCATTTGATTCCAAAAAGATTTGAAAGACTGTCTTTCTTGTGTAAAAAGCAATTTTCAGTCCCAAATAATACAACAAGCACATAATTGCCATTCATCTCTAATTTTTTGTCCACAACAACTGTTGATGTAATTATGGATGAGGCAGATCTTGCTTGATTTTAGGCATTATCATGTACATTTGTGCTAGTCACCCTAGGCTCCATTTCACACAAACCTAGGGAGTGTGAATCATCTAATGAACTTCATATATCTATTTTAGGATGAATCGTGTCCAGAATTTCCTCCCTCATTCCTCTGAACCACTGTAAACATCAGAAACTTGGAAAGATGAATTGTATCTACTGATTTTACCTGTAAGACATGCGGCTAGAGCCTGTTTGCCTCTCTGGATGACCACAAAGTTCTGGTGAAAGGCTGGAAGACCTTGGTGCAGAAGGTGCATCACAAAGCATCTTAAATCAAAATGTACACAAACTCAGATCTAATTTAAACTTTCTTGCTACCTCCTCTCAAGCCCTCATTCCTCTCCCTGCTTGAATTCGAATGACTAACTCTCCCAAACTGTTCAAATATTTCTAACAAAAACATGAGTTGTAGAAGAAATCACTCCAATTAGTGGAAAGTAGGTGATGTCTTTAAATAGGTATATTATTAATCTCTCATGAAACCTGACCAGACTCATTTGCATGTAGCCAAAAAAATAAAGATTAGGACTCTAATAGCCTTCAGGTTCTCATAATAATAAAATGTGACTGAAGTAGAAATGAAGTCATATTCCTGTTCCAGCAGAAAGAATGTGTGTAGTGAAAGAAAATCTTATATATGCAAGGCCGCATCACAAGATTTTACTATTACTGGTCTTCTAAACATACACAGCCACAGAGCCATTTTAAGGAGTCTCAGCAGCTTACTTTATTTCCTTCTCAAGTATGAAGGGTAGGACAGAGCAAAAGCTCTTGACAAGAATCAAGTTTGATAACCATTTCTGCTGTGGAATGAGATTAGAAGAATAGCTATTGTTGCTGTAGGGAATGACCATACACTAATGTGTTTTTAGCCACCCAACACACTTTGACCTCTCTCTCAGCCTCTGCCATCAACCTCTGACATAGCAAAAGGCAGGCAGCAGACAATTTTGCTGTCTGCAACAGTTTGCTGCCTTAGGCAGAACTAGCCCTGCACTGAGTCTGCCTACAGCAGAATAGAAGGTTTCTGAGGGCTTCAGCCCAAAGGAATCATGGAATCACAGAATGGCTAATGTTGGAAGGGACCTCTGGAGATCATCTGGTTCAACCATCTGCACCAGCAGGGACACCCACAGAAGGGTACCCAGGGCCACATCCAGGCAGCTTTGGAAATCTCCAAGTTGGAAATCCTCTTTGGGCAACCTGTGCCACTGCTTCATCAACTCACATAGTACAAAAGTGTTTTCTGGTATTCAGAACAAACATCCTGTGTTCCACTTTGTGCCCACTGCCTCTTGTCCTGGCACTGGGCACCACAAGAACTCCATCACCTGCGTTCTCCTTTCAGGTGTTTATAGACATTTACAAGATTCCCCCAAGCTTTCTCTTCTCCAAGCTAAACAGTCCCAAGTCTCTCAGACTTTTCTCATAGAAGAGGTGTTTCAGGTCTTCACCATCTTGGTAGTCCTTTGCTGGACTCTCTCCAGTATGTCCAGGTCTTTAGTATTGGAGGGCCCAGGAGTGGACACAGCACTCCAAATGCAGCCTTTCTAGTGCTGAGTAAAGGTAAAGGATCACATCCTTTGACCTGCTGGCAGTACTCTGCCTAATGTAGTCATGAACACTGTTGTCTTAGTCGCAAGGGCACACTGTTGACTCATTCGACTTGATCACCATCAGGACACCCAGGTTCTTTTCTGCAGAGCTGCTTTCCAGCTGGGTGCCTCCAGCACATGCTGGTGCCTGGGGCTGTTCCTCCCAGCAGCAGAGCTCTGCACTTGAACCTCAGGAGGCTCTAATAGCCCAATTTCTCCAGTCTGTCTTGTCCCTCTGCTTGGCAGCATGACACACTGGTGGATCACTCCAAGTTTAGTATCATCTGTGAATTTGCTGAGGGCACACTGCCCCAGCATCCAGTTCATTAATGAAGACGTTAAACAGGGCTGGACCCTGTATTAACTCCTGGGGTACTCATTACATGAATCCTAATGGAAAATCTGGTGTGGAATGTAAACAGTGAAGTACCAAGTACTTCAGTTTAATGCAGTTAAGCAATAATGACTGAAAGGCAACAGATTTTTGCAACCAAAGCACAGTTTGAAGTTAATACTTAAGAAATTGAAACAATGTCTTTTCACTTTGCTTGAGAATAAAGTATCTATTGGCTGCAATTTACAGGCTGGTATCAACTAATACAGCTCATCTAGATCCTACAGATCTAGATCTGCCCCCTGTGCAGTGCCAGATGTTGGGCTCTAGAATATATCTGCCTACTTCTTGTCCTTCATGTAGTAGTGGATCAGTTGTAATAACTAACAGAACTGTTTGGAAATCACAAGCCTTCAGTGGAATCAACTGCAAATTAAATATGTTGTTATATGAGAGCTGCTCTGAAAGTAATGCTGTCTATTTTATGATGTTAGTCCACAATATAAGAGGAGAGTGGTGGTGGTATGACAGTAGAGGCTGGATCTTCCCATCAATATTCCACTATATTTTGTTGTTGTGTGACAGATGGCTTCCATCTTCTGATGGACGGTTGGACTAAATGGCATCTGATATGGAAGTGCATATGAAGTATAAGTGTGTCATTTTCCATGTGGAAAAAGTGCATTCACTGACATTCATCAACTCATTCTGAACATTTATGGAGACCAAACAGTGGATGTGAGCACAGTGAGGTGGTGGGTGATGTGTTTCAACAGTGATGACACTGACAGTGGATCACCTCTGCTGGTGCAGATTTTTATGAGCGTGTCAGACAGGCTTCTGCTCACTGTGGCTAAAATGCATAGATAATGATGGTTACTGTGTTGAAAACTACTGTTTTGTAGCTGAGAATTTTCTATATCAAATAGTGTTCTTGTGCTCTTTGTATCTGTTGTAATTTCCATGAAAATAAATGTTAGGCATTACTTTCAGAGCCACCTATGTGTATATGTATTACACTTTAAATAACAAAATCTCTCCAGTTTCTCCAAAAGGCAAGTCATATAATTTTACAATGCTAACCATAGATTTCTTAAGGACAGCCAGATGATTGATATATTGTAAATTGCAATACCTATAAAAGTTGGGGTGACTGAGCAAGATTTGGGTTTATGTCTCCAGTGAAGCCATGAATTATCTGAGGAAATATGACAAGCAATTCATCAAAATATAAACCACACAGTCAAACAAGAGTATATATTCCTTTAATGCTTAAGCCAAATCTGATCAGAATTCAAAAGCAGGCTTTCTATGACTTCAGGAGGCTCAGGACGCAGACCTAAAGGGAAATTAATGTCTGAATTGGAAGGCTGAGTATAAAGTAGTATAAAGTTTGGAGTCAGAAAAACACGCATATTCATCCTTTATCAATAAAGTACTTACCCCTTTGCAACTTATGTGTTAGTATGTCATGTTTTTTTGAGCTGAAACACATAAGTTAAAAAGGATCCTGCATTGCTGGCCAACGTTGGAAGGAGGGAAATCTCCCTCTTGTCCTGGGGAAGAAAAAGCAGAAGTGCCATCTGGCTGCCAGTCATGTAAGTCAAGAAAACGACTGATGAATTTTTTATTAGCCCAACCAGAGTCCTGCACTCTGCAGCTTAGAGAGACCTTGACTTTAAGTCCTGACTGATGTGACATTCTCCGCACTCCCTATTTATTTGGAACTTGCCCCATTTTAAACCACATCTGCTGGTACAGCAAAGGATAATAATTCTTGATGCAGTCTGCAGTTCACAGCTTTGTTAAATGCTTTTTATCAAGAGCCTGGAGAACTGAAATCCTTCTTTTATGCACAGAGCAAACACAACAGGAACAGCTGTAGTGTCAACCTTCCTGTCCTACCTCATCACAAGAGATGTCCATGCTGTTTACCTGGTCAATCTTCCCTCCCTGTGCTCATTCCTGCTTTTATATGAATGGCTGTTAGTAGTAGCATGCTGTCTGATGGGGTCACCTGTCTAGAGGAGAGTATATTACTTGCGTATGTTACTTGAACCATTTCACGTTCCTGGAGGTGTTCAAGTCCAGGTTGGATGGAGTCCTGGTGGGCAGCCTGATGCAGGTGCTGGCAAGTTTGCCCATGGCAGGGGAGTTGGATCTCAGTGATTTTTAAAGTCCTTTACAACTGAAGCCCTTCTATGAGTCTACAATGCAATCTCTTCTACTAAAAATGACCCATATGGACAGAGAGAAAACCTAATGATGATTTCAAATTAACACCTCGTAGGAGAGTTGAAGGCCCTTTCTTTGGGTCCAGACCCACGCAGTCTTCAAGGCTTCTCATAAAAAGCATTTTTTTCAACTTCTGCCAGACCATGCAAGCAAAGGCACTCTCATACAAACAATAGCAAACATCAAAAGAGATTTGTCCTGAGATATGCCAGAAATTCAATTGAAAGCATTGCAAATGTGTATGCACACATATAAAGGAACTATCTGAGTTCTTGAAGCCGAGTTTGATGTACAAACGTTTCTCTTGTTATTCAGTCTAAAGAAACCAGAGAAAACACATTCAGAAGGAGGTTTTCTAAAGAACGAGTCACAAAGAGGGTGGAATAAAATAAAAAAAAAGTGAATTTGTTCGTCACTATAAAGTACCAAAGTGCAGAGCATTGCAGAGGCAGTAATATGGAACCCAAAGCACAATATGCGGTACTTTAATGTGTTACTGTGGACAAGTTTAGCTGATCCAAGAAGCTAACCGGGCAAATTACCTCATCCCAGCTTTTGAGCAGACTCATTCAGCCCAACAGGTGGCAGCTCCAGCCCAAGGCCTGCTCCTGTGTGGGTTCTCCATGAGCTGCAGCCTCCATCAGGCCAAATCCACTGCTGCACCATGGGCTGCACGTGGAAGTTTGCTCCATGTTGTGCCCTTGTGCTGCAGGAGAACAACCTGTTCCATCATCAGCCTTTCCTGGGCTGCAGGGAACTGCTGCTGAAGTTGCACGAGCCCATAATAAGATGAGCTTTTTAAATTCTTGTTTATCTTTCTCTAAATGCTTGAGAAGCCAGTTCACCTCATGGAGCGCTTTCAGAAACCTGGCATTTTTATTTGTTTCCAGAAGATTGTCTAGCTGTGTGCCAAAATAGATACCTTTGAATGTTTTAAATTATTTATCTTTGCCTGTATGTTGTTATTTTCAACACGCAGGTGGAGATATGTGCGTGTTTTGAGTTGATTCTCAATTCTCAATTTGAATAAACATTTGGAGAATAAGAAGTGAGAGCAAAAGAAACAGATGTGAGAAAATTGGTGATGATCATCATCAGAAGCATTTGGAGAAATTCTTATTTTGGGATGTTGGGTGAGTGTTTTTCTTTCTTATGGTAATATCTGTAAGCAGTATTTGAGTGTGCTCTGAAGGCTTTGATAATTTTTACAAATTAAAGTATCTGTGAAGAGAATATTTCACATTAAACGAAGTATTTCCACTGCCTTCTCTCTTTACTAGCACCAATGGTAAAAATGTACCAGACATTCCCAACGTACCCTTGCTTACCATACCAAAATTCATTAATTTTGGACTATCTATATACTCACATTCAAAATATGATACCCTTGGAGAAAAGTTGTTTCAGAGAGCTCAAGTCTATAACATACCAAAAATATATTGCAGGGGCACAAAGCCTGAATTTACCTGTTTCCATTTGGAGGACTGATACGAAAATGAGTACAAAATCCAAACACTTTCCAACCCGTAATATATGTTTCCCAGATCTGTAGAATTATCACTGCAGTGCAGTTTCTGGGTCAAATTCTTTCCCAGGCCTTGTGTCGATATTTTCTATATACAAAATGAAAAGTCTATTCCGGAAATCTTATTTTCATTGAACAGCTTTAGCCAAGTTGGATCAAAAGTCTCTGTTAATGAGCATGGCTGTGTATTGCAGCAGTCCTGAAGGGTTGCTTTCTTTTCAGAAGTTGTTGTCTTTTCATGTAGGTGAATGTTAAATAATCACACTACCAGAAGTAATATCAGAAATTAAATATAATAGACTAGATTTTCCCTAGATGTGGGTGCTTCCTTACAGAAGGCATGTATTCATGACGCTAAGTGAAGACTTCACTTCAATATTGGGAAGTGGTTCTTGGAAGGCATCTTAGGAAAGGCACTGTTATTCTTTTCACTTCTTCCCATCAAGCTCTGCCTGTGAGTCTGTTGACTCAGAGAATCAGAGCATAATTTATTTACCTATGACCCAGACAGGGGAGGTGAAAACTCATCCTATTTCTCATGCTGTTCCTTTTAAGAGCCTTTAGTTTTAGAAAGACTGTGTCTGCAACTCTGACTTGTCTCAGTGGTTTAAGAAATTATCACTCTTGCTCTGCTCAATGTCAACAATAACCTGGTTAAGACTTGCCACTGGAAGACACTTTTTATAATAGGGAGCATCAATTCTTGGACAAGCTTTTGGAACTTATCTCCGAAGCATCCACAACTTGACATGGAGCCACCGATACTATGTCGGAAACTGAAGTACTGTGAGGATGGACCACTCTGTCTCCCCTGACATATGTCTATATCCAGAAGAGTGGGAAATCTGCAACTTATTCCAGCTCTCATAGTAGCTCTGAAAAATAGAGTACTTACTGCAGCGAAAGCAATATTTATTAAGGTGAAAAACTTAAAAAAAAAAAACACAAAACAATAATTGTATTTGAAAACAGATATCATAGATATAAATGAAATCATGATGGCTAACCCTACTCCTGGTCATGCTCCATATGGTTTTCAGTCAGCTAGAAAACCTTCCAAATATTTCACAGGTCTGTAAGATAGGTTGTTATCAGTAATGAAGTTGCTGACTGCTGCTTCCTCCAGACGTATTCATCTGGAAACTAGATTGCTGGAGATTCATTTGGAACTCATGTCTCAGCTCTTCAGCGTCTCCTATAACACATAAATGCAATACTTGCTTGAGGTACAGATCTTTAACACTTTGCCCAGAAAACTGTTGACTGTTTTATTTTTTTGTAGCATGTGAAGGTGTCTAAGGAATGCTGATGATCCCTGGGAATCCTGATGTACTGGAATGAAAATATATCCATTGAAACAAGTAGGAAGTGATTTTAAACCACATAAAAATGGGGAAAAGCTTTTTACATGATCTGATAGCGATAGGACAAGGGGGAATGGCTTTAAGCTAAAAGAGGGGAGATTTAGGTTAGAAGTTAGGAAGAAATGTTTTACTCAGAGGGTGGTGAGGTACTGAAACAGGCTGCCCAGAGAAGCTGTGGGTGCCCCATTCCTGCAGGTGCTCAAGGCCGAGTTGGATGGGGCCTGGGCAGCCTGATCTGGTGAGAAACAACCTGCCCACAGCATGGTGTTGGAATTGGTTGGGCTTTGAGGTCCTTTCCAACCTAATCCTTTCTATGATTCTGTGATTCTATGAAAAATAGGTTCTTCTTTACACACCTCTGGAAGATGTTGCAGACAATAAGAGACATATGTAGTACCACCAGGTTTAAAATACTTTAAGCCCATAAACAGATACTTTAGGAAGTGGCAAAGGATTTACTTGGCACCCTATCCAACTGTTATAGTTCTTGAAGGAAATATGGTGAAAATGGACTATACACTGCGGCCAGGCTCACACTCTCCTATCTCCCATTACCCAAAGGGGCAGAATACCAGACTAGACAGAGTCACAGTACATTTTGTAATGATGAAAGCATTATAATGATGAATATACATGATCTTTAGACTGATTGTAAACCGTTTGTTTACTCTTGGAAGAAGTCACTCCTGCAAGCCAGAAAGGATGGATTTAAACTTCTATGTCTAACTCTGGGTGACATACATATTGGAGATCGTGTCTTCTACAATCATAGTAAAAGCAGCAACAAAAGGATCTTCTTACTACTTCTTGAAAGAGACTGCCCTAAGTTTCAGGTGAGTTTAACAACTAAATGGGAAGATATCTCATTACGTCTTACTGGACTGCTAGACTGAATAAAACAACAACACATTGCCTTCAGCCATCTTTAAGAAGGCAAATGTGAATTCAAATAAATTCAAGTGAAAGAGGAGAACTTCAGCTGGTAAACAGAGAGAAACTTTCAGACAGCATGCTTCAGGAGAAACAGAAATTTAAGCTCAATGCAAAACTCTGCTGCTGGGAGTTTCATTTTAATCAGTCATTTTCCTTTTGTTGTTTTTATTTGCGCAGTAGTTCTGAACAAATTGAAAAGAGTTTTTTTTTCTCCTTTGGTGCAGGCTGGGCTCCTACCACTTTCATTGTAAAGGAGAATTCAATTTTGAGTTGATAAATTCAAGAATACACTGATAAGGCACTTGTAGAAAGCAGGGGAGGAAAAAAAAGACTCCAGGCATGAATGGAAAGTACTGACAAAATATAGAAAAAAGAGCAATTATCAGCTGCATTTTACATACCACAAACAGATAGTCTCCTTCAATCTACTGTCTTCAGAAAGAGAGAAAGTAGTGAGCTTTGCTGATGTTAATTTCATCTCTTCATTGTTTTGGTAGGAGGTATTTAGATTTTCTGTGTGGATAAGCAGGACTAGACAGCTTATGGAGAGAGATAACGTACACATCGAGCTCTTTTGAACCTTGGCAGCTTTCTGGTTTTAATCTCAATTTATTGTCCAAATTCTATCTCTCTAATGACTAGACTAAATCCTGATTTAGATTATATATATATATATTAGGTGGAAGTTGGGTACGTTTTAAGCTTTGCAGCCATCACTGTTGCAAATGTGAGACATGAGTTAGCAGTAATGGAGCAGGGACAGATTATGACACAGGAGGAGCGCAGACAAAAGGACAACTTTACTAGGTCAACTAGATAATGCCCTGTCTTCAGTGGTGGCCAACAGTGGCTTTCTGGGGATGAGAGTATGGTCATAACAAACATACAGCAACACTGTGCCAGAGCACTCCCCTGGTTTTTGCAAATGTGCAGCTGAAGGACACCTTGAATCAGACCTATTATCTGAGTCCAGTAGCTCTCAGTGTGTGTACTGTGATTCCAGAAATTCATTGGGGCATCTTCTCAAAGTGTACTTTCAACACCCACAGCCTCTTTTGGCAAGGAATTTCAGATCTTCAGTCTCTGTTGCATGATGAAATATTTGATTTTGTTTCTTTGTTTGTTTGTTTGTTGCTGTGAACACTCTACCAGCTACCCTAGCTTGAAGATCCTGCTCTTGGCTTGAAGACTCTGGTTTCCATATGGGTAGAGTGAAAAATAATTTGTTATGAACCCTTTGTTCACCCCACAGAATTTCACATGCTTCTGTTATATCCCTTTCTAAACTGCCACTCATTTTGGCTGAAAAGCTGCATTAAATTTATTCTTCCCCTATCTGAAATCTGTGTCTTACCCTCAACTGCCTTTGCTACCATTCACTGGACTTTTCTAGTAGCAATATACCTTTGGAACAAGGGCTAGAACTGCAAACAGAATTTAAGATGCAGAGACACCAACATTTTACATTTTTATTTATTCCGTTTCTTTCCTAACAATACTTAATATTCAGTTTTCATTTTTTACCACAGCTGAGCACTGAGTTCAATAGAACTATATATTATAACCTCAAGATCTCATTTCTGAGTAATAACAGTTAGCTCAGATCCCATCATTTACTGTGTGAAGTTTGGATTGTTTTTCCCCACGGATGTCACTTTACATTTATCTACCCCAAATTTTATCTACTACTTAATCATCCAGTCTTTTAGTCTTTTACAGTCCTTCTGCAGCACTCCACAGTTGACTCTTTTTATTCAGTAATTTAGTTTAGACTTCCCACTCCTATGACACACTTTTACTTTTTCTTACACCCTTGGAATAAAACATCCACAAACTTTGATCAAGTTGAAATTAATGGAACTTTGTGTTACAAATTACCCTCTAGATTTCAAATATTTGCATGCTTATCTATACATGAAACACAGCCTTTGAACTGGTGGAAAGTTACACAAGCAATGTTGCTCATGGGAAGAAGGAGAAAGGATGAGAGAGGAGAAAGAGAAGAAGTATTTGTCAATCAGGAATATAAGGATTATTTTAAATAGAGCTGTAGATGATAAATTAGGGAGCGCGTTGTGTTTCATGGTAACCTTCCAGATCAGCTATATTCATGACATCAGACTTGATTTCATAGAATAGGCTTTGCATATTCGTGGCCAAAACCACTTCATTATTAGTGTTTCTGTTCCAGCAGAACTAAAGATGTGCTAAGAACCTACCTCCATCCCAAAGGGATAACAGCCCAATGCACAGATTTAAGAAAGCAGTTAAGGACATGTGTAGGTCTAGTCACCTGATTAAGTTCTCTAAAAACACCTGTTTTCCAGATGGATGAACTGGGAATTAAATCACAGCCCTCCATTAGTGTTCCTCAGCTGTGTTCTCTTACAATTCTGCCTAGGAGAAAAAAATAAATATGATTGCTTTAAGGTGAGAATTTAAATCTTTAAGTTGCCATTTAAACAGATGGGAACAAGAAATGTTGTAATAGACTCCTGCCACTACAGTCCCGAGGCCTGCCACATGTGCTGAAGACTTAGTGACATTAGAATAACTCCAAATTGTACCTTGAGATGTTTATTAAATAAACCACAGGAAAGCTAACAAACAAGCAAACAAAAAGAGGCTTAAAAACATGCCACTCATGGTTTGAGAAATGCAGTCAAATTGTATATAAGGCTTAACTGCTTTCAATGCAAGCATTTGGCTTCAAAAGTTGGAAATATTATTCTGTAAAACTTCTTATTAATTATATGTATATCTTATTTAATTCAAAGCCTGGCCAGCATCAATTTATTCCACTCAACTTTATCAGCCCAGCAATGTTATTCTTCAGTTTTACTTTCAGTCTGGCTCTGTCTGATAACATTTTCTGATCGATGAAAAGGCAGAGGTTGTTACCAAAAGTAATGGTATGTTATAAAGCTGTTCTAGTCCAACAATTAAAAGCATTTTATTATGTAATAAAACCAGTACTACTTTTTTCCCTTCACCCACACAACATTAATTCGGACACTAATTTGCACATGTTATATTACTGATGGGGGGCAAAAAATGCATTTGATTCTATCAAGTACAAAAATCATACATCTTTAAATAAATTAATAACCAGAGTCCTTGGGAGGTTGTAATGTGATCTTCCATAATTGAGACAAAATGTATTCATAGCTATTGATTAGATCCAACTGTCAGAATGGTCCTTCCTTAGCTGGGTGATATGGAAAGGCATTAGCGTGAACAGAAGGTAGAAACAACCTTCTGCTCTGTGCATTTTTAGAATACCTGAGTATTTACCAAGGCTGCATTAAACAGCAGGGCTAGGACAAGTTTATTCTCACTGCTCCTATCTACATTTCTCTAGTCAGAGAAATGCGTGCAGAGGAGAGTTTATCCCTGACAGGAGTTTGTTACTGTTTTCAGGTGTGCATTTCTCTTGGTTCACATTAAAGATTGATGAGTGAACAAATACACCTGGCACTGGGAGCAGGAAAAATCTTGGCATCCCATAAACGCTCCCTGCACAGTTTTAGCCTTGCCCTAAGAAAAATGCTTTTTGCACAGGGGAGCTTTATCTGGAAGACAAAATGTTGTACTGTGCCTGAGAAATGAGGCTTTCCTGGAGCCTCCAGTGACATTTTAGTTAAACTGCAGACAGACCGTAGGTGTGCAGATTTCCTATTTCCTTTGAGTTTGATTCAGTTTTCAATGGGAAGCCTGGAAGACTATGGAGGATTTGAGACAGTAGTGTGTCTTTACCTGTGGCTTCTGAGTGGTAAAAGCTACAAATAGGTGGATCTTAGAAAGAACTGGTTGTAAAATTTAAGAATTCAAATCCATTGTTTCATCCTCAAGGCATCTGATCAGCTGTTTGTAGTTGCCACTAATAGTAGATAAAGAACTCCTTGGATTGAATTGTGACCTGGGAGCATGAAAAAAGAAAAAAAAAACCAGCTCTCTGGAATTAAGAGTTAAAAGCCAACCAGAAATTTGGAAACAAACATTCATGCTTCAAATCAGGGAGAAACCTTGGAGTATTAAGTATTTTTAATATTTTGGTGAAGGGATAACTAAAAGTGCTACTACAGAGTGTCTACTTCTAAATAAGCTCCCAAAAGAGGACTTTTTTTTTTTTTAGAAACAGGCTACTGAATGAAATGGAGTATTAGCCTCATTCACCAGGACACCTTTTCTTTTTCAAAAGCTAGAATAATCTTCAGCTCATTAGGGAGTTATTTGCATCTGACAAAGATCCAGCCAGGTGTTAAAAATGAAGAACTTATACCCCATGAGTTGTTTTATCCGTTCTAAATTCTTCCATGGATCTTCACTGTGATCTTTGTCAGGTCACAAATTAGGCCTCGTTTCCTCATCCCTTTTTAAGTGGGGATAATAACACTTCCTTACTTCACAGGACTGCATTAGGTCTTCGAAACTCAGAATCTGCAAAGCAGAGTTAGTCTGTAAGTGAAAATCCCTAGTGTAATACAGACTATCACCGAGCACCTTTGAAATTAAATCAGATAGAACAAGAGAAATGATTAATAATCAAAACAGTGTTGGAATGGCTTACAAGGGTATGGTCAAAGTGATTCATAAGGAATGTTCTTTCCACCTCCAGCAGACTAGACAAATTGTGAGAGAAACCAAGGCACAGACTTATGAAATCCCCCCAAAATATGAGTACCATTTAAATCTCAGATTCAGATCATAAGAAAATCTACATTGTCTACTCAATTAACCAATCATTCAAAATTCTTTTTATTTTTTTTTAAATCAGAAGTATAAAAAGAAAATATATTGCTTGTATACCTGAAAACGTGATATGCAGTGAAATTGTTGCTGAGGTTTGCATCAATTATATTATTGGATGGCAAGCTATTTGTTAATAATTGCCTGCTGTTGTGGAATCTCCTGACAGAAGGCCATATGTGCTACACAATCACAGACACTCTGGAGTGAATGATAGGAGATGGCAAAGTTAAAACTCCTTATTAGTCATGCATTTGAGCATGGGTTGCTATTTTTATAAGACTGAAACCAGTTAAGTTCTTAATATGTTCTCAGGGAATAAGGGAGAAAGACTATGCTGTCCCGAGCAGAGTACCAACTCTGTCGTCCCTTCTTTATGAAGTGGGAAAAATAAAAAGAAATAATCAGGTTTTATAAAGCAAGCACTCAAAGTATTGGAGTGACAGGAACAGAATCATATTGTTTGGAACCAGACGTTAATCCAAGAATAGCTGAATGTCTTCTCCAAGGAGGGATTGGAATTGCAGCCCTTAATCCTGTGCAGAGAGTGCATGTGGTAAAAAAACACAGACGTGAAGAACTGGTACAAAGAAGCCACTCCTGCAGAAAGGGAGACTTGGGACAAACTGAGTTGCTTGTGCAGCCCATGTTTGGAAAGGAGACCCACAGAACCAGCAATAAGGAAATGTTTGACATCAGCACTATTTGGGGTCTAGGTACACAGAGATGATGGTTAAATGTAAACAAAGCACCACATGCCGAAAACAGACTTCCACAAATAAAAAGATGCATTGAACTGGTCCTTGTGCAATTCTAACAACACTGATACAATATAAAGAAGACCATGCTGCAGGATCTGTTGTCAAGACTGCCCTTCCTTCTAGAAATTCAGGTTGAGCACCTCAAAAATTCACTGTTATAAACAATGAGCCATTTGCCTTGCAGAAGGCGAACAGCAGAGGACATTAATCAGAGAGGTGGAATTACAGAGTAGTGGATGCATCCAAAGCTGTACATGAATAATGAAGTAAAGCAAGCAAGCAATGGTCAGGCTTACAGCAGATGATGCATTATGTTGTTTGTTTGTTTTTATTTTTCCCATGTTCAACTGTTTCTAGAACATACTGCATTGCAGGTTACCCGCACAGTACTATGGCAAGCAACATAACCTGTGGGAAGTTTCATGACTTCATGTCTTTTTAGATAACATCTAAATTCAGTTTTGTGGCTATAAGGAGCAAAGGGGATCTACAGAAATCTGATGCCTCAGTTGAGGAAATATAGAAGCAATTAGACAATATTTAAAAAAAAAAATTAGACAGTGATTCCATCTAAGTGTTCACAATCATTATTCCATTATTATTCCATAATTATTCCATTACCTACTTAACTGTAATGCGTACTGTGAAAATAAGGTTTCACGTGGTTTTCTATTAGGTTATAATGTAAGGACAGAATTTGATAAAACAGCAGAAGAAAATTTTAAAATGTCCCTAGAATTCTGTGCTTCACCCCAGAATCACTCTAGATTCTGTGACACCCAACAATTGTGTGATTCTGGAAAAAAAAATATATGTTGAGGAAATGGAGGATAACCTTTTCTCATTATAAGGATTTAACCTCTAAATTTCTCACTGACTTTTTGTCAGTAATTCTACTTTTCAAAATACCTGTGCTCAGATATTACTTGATGCCAACAACCTAATAGGACACATCAATGAGAATTTGATTACACAAAATATAGCAAAGAACAGCAATTTCAAATACAGACATAATATTTTCCTGTTCTCCTCACATATTTCCTTATTATATCAGCATATAATACGGGGCATTTTTGTTTTTGTTGTAAACTTCTACAGCTATGTGCTCTTTTGGGGTAAATTTGAGTAGCATTCATGGAAGCATACAAATGATATAAATTTCTGCAGATAACAATGAGGTTGTCATATTTATGCTTTATCCTAGATATTGAAAATTACTGTTTGAA
The DNA here is from genome assembly GCA_002909625.1 of Bambusicola thoracicus. NCBI lineage: Eukaryota > Metazoa > Chordata > Aves > Galliformes > Phasianidae > Bambusicola > Bambusicola thoracicus. The sequence goes on along the minus strand of PPHD01002023.1, from coordinate 4,160 downwards.
GATTAATTCAGTGATACAAACAGATCATGCAGGGTTGCCTAGTGACTGTGGGAGTAAGAAAACTCATATGCCAAGCTCAGTATTATTGACAGATAATCTTAAACTCGAATGAAGATTTTATTAAGCAACTATTAACACATTTTCAATTTGGACCACTAAGCATTTAGCATGCATTAATGGTTCGTGGTAAATATTTAGCATAGCTGTTATAAAGGCAACATTAAAATTGTTAATCGTGCTGATCTAGAAATTAGAAAATAAAATGTCATGTGATAAAATAAGAAAGATTGTGTTCCTTCTCCATGCACTTTGAAATACGGATTAAACTGTGTTTTCCACTCCTGTTTTTAATTGGGATATGTTTATGAACACAATTTCTTTCTCTCTTTTTTTTTGTCCTATTTGCTTCTTTGAAATCAAGATGACCCATAGCAAATACTTTTTGCCAGAACTCATTAAGTTAACTGACTAGATGCCTAGTAACGTTGTAAAGACAAAAGTTAAAGCCGATGCTGAATAAGGGCATTTAAATCTGTGTTCTACACAGTCCATTTTGAAAATTCACTGCTGAAGAATCCCAGAGCGCTAGTATACAAACTATACAGCAGTGCTAGTCAGCAATTCAGAAGAATTCATTCTGCCTTTGGTTCAATCTTGGAGTATGAAAGATGAAGGAAATTCTGTCTGCTTTCACTATGTAAGTAATTGGCTGAGCAGTAAATATTTCAGCATAATCCACTTAAATCATAATTAAACTTCCCAGTCACCCACCCTTCTATTTTCAATGCTTGTTTTTACAAGCAGCAGAATGATTCATTCTTCTTTGGTAAACTACCTACTTAAACATGCATTGCTTTGTAAGATACCCAGGAGTAGCATCAACTTGTTTTGTACGTCTTCTTGAACTGAGAGGTATTCTTGAGTGTCTTTATCATCTTTATTTTGATCTATTAATGTGTATGAAAATCTTGCCTTCCCTGACATGCTAGCTCCTTTTAGCTGTGGGTTTCCATATGCTAGGAAATTCAGTCATACACTGAAAGATGAGTATTATCTGTGTATAGGTATACAGTAAGTTGGATTTCTTATCTCTTCTTATATTCTAGCCTACCCTCTAGTCAATATAGTGAGGAATCTTTGGAGAAATGTATCTCACTGTGTAGTGTACAGGTATTGGCTAGTCAGCAGAATTACTTTCCAGATTTTACTGAAAGAAATGACAGCTTTGTCAGCTAAAACACGAGGATATACCCATAAGTAAACACAAATGTTTATGTTTTTATGTAGAGCTGAATCTTTTCTTACAATTTCATGTCACAATTGGAATGTGAATTAAAAATAGAATAATACTTCTCAATTAACTCTTTCTTATTTTGTAATCAGAGCTTCAATTCAGAATTAGTTTTATCCCTGTACAAAGGGGCAAACTCTTCACAAGGTTCATTATCGTCTTTCTGGAGCTGTCTAGCCAATAGAAACAGACAGGAACATTTATCCCAGCTCTTTCTCTGATAGAGGCAAAGAGGAAGGCAGGAATAAAGAGAACAGAGGAATAAAGAGAAGCTTCAAAAGCTTTTAGAGTTGATTTTTGCCACTGAGGACTTCATAATAGCTTTGTATCTAACTCCATAACAACTTGGATCTAATTTCACCTAATTCCAAACAATATAAATATATACACCTCTAGTACTCATGCTAGGTTCCCTAAAATTGTTTATTTGCGTCTTTAAATTTCCTAAAATTTAAAATTGTTTATTTCCATCTGCAGAATACAATGGGAATTTATTCCAGGTGACTGTTTCAAGTGCTGATAACCATATGTGGTCATAGCCTTTCCTACCTCAGTACTCACAGCCAAGACATAGTGAGTTCATGCTAAATCAGGGAAAGACCTGCAAGAATTACTGATAGATTAATTTGAGTTAGTAACCAGGCGTGTACATTCCGACTTATAATAAATAATAAAAATTCTCTTCCAGGAAAATCAGAGAATACTAGAATTGCTTGAGTTGGAAAGGACATTTAAAGGTCCTCTAGTCCAACACCCTTACAACGAACAGAGTCAACTACAACTAGATCAAGTTGCTCAGTGCCTGGTCCAGCCTGACCTTCAGTGTCTCCAAGGAACCCGTGCAGATATACATCCATTGAATGCTATTGGATGCCATAATGTTTTCCATGCAAAGACAGCCTTAATCAGATTTTATCCTATTAAAGACAGGATACTGAAATCCAGACTCTGGAGAGATGCTCCTCACAGATTTTCAAAGGTAGAGAGGTTTCACAGTGATCCTATCACAAGTCAAATACTATCAATATTTTTCTTCAAATTCTTCTTGGCTGTATATGTAGCCTAGTACATGTTTATAACGGGTTGTTGATGAATACCACACTCAGAATGAAAAACAAATGATGCAGCTCTAAAAGCCATTAGGTATTTGTTTGAAGATGAAAATATGATTGGTGCTGTCATAGAAAGACCATCACTAGAGACACTGAGTTGATGGTATCACACCAGCTTATATAAGAATTCTTATAACCAGAATATTCAAAGGTTGCAGTTCCCAACTCTCTGAAAACTGAAAATATATGTTTTGTATCATAGCATCCAATAGAATTGCTCAGACACAAACCACAGAATAAGAGATACTTCCAGACATGTACCAGGACCATCAGGTAGGAAGGTAAAGAGATAGATGTTAATCCAGTTTGTATGGCTTATGACTTCAGGCACCATGACAGTTTGCAGGTCCAACTGATCAGTCAGGTGCCTGTGTTCAGGCCCAGCTCTAGAAATGGTATAATTCATATGTGTACACAAAAGTGGAGTGATTTACAGAAATACATAAACAAGCTCAGACAGCAGAAACAAGATATCTCATTAACTCTTTGCCCTGTGAGCACTTATATGTCCTGCTTCTCCTACCAGCGTAGTCACAGCAGGACATGTTATCTACATACTCTCAGTCTTTGGATCATTCTGAGAAGATCCAGCACATTTTTTATCCTCCAGATAGTTTTTCAAATACCTAAAAGCAAAGGAGTCCAATACACTCAGCAAATGCTCTCAAACTAGTTGTTATCTTTGGTATTTTCCGTGTACAGAGACCTTCAGCTTTGGAGTTTTTTTGTTTTGTGTTTTCAGCTTTTAGACTCCTTTAAGATATCCAGCCCTTTCTTTCCTTTGTGCCTCCTCTGCTGTAAACCACGTACTGTACTCAAAAGTTAGAAGAGGCTTTTTAATGACCTATTGGGAATGAAATGAATAACTTAAAATTTACAATACCTTTAAATTGGTTTTGCTTATTGTAGGGAGTAAACTACATTACAGAAGGTGGATTTGTTCTCTTTCTGTTTGCTTTCAATGAAATGATACAAAATCCTGTCTCATATTTTCTTTGTGTTAATTGGGGATTTTACTGTTTCTTCCTTTACTTACAGTGATGTATGTAAAAGCCCTTAAAATCCATTTTCATTGTGCGGAGTGGATTTGGTCAATTGTACTAGCTCTCTTTCTATTAATAAGCATGTGAAAGGAAGAGTATTCTGTATGTAAATTAATAGAGCTAATCAGCTGTCATCCCATTGTAATACTCACGATAGAATTTGGCAGTGCTTCAGTAGGAAGTAGTTTTATGGCTTCTGTCCAGGATCACATTTTTGCAACCTGCAAACAGAGGAAATTGAGGTTATTTCCACATCCTATTAAAATGTCCAAAATGTATCTGGTCACCTGAATATTAGTTCATTAGTGCTTTTGTTGTGAAGAAATCTCAAAGTGGGAATCATAATGACAGTTCGGAAGTTGATCAAGCAAGAGAATTATTTTTTTCTTCCTGGAGACTGACACTAAACTCTACAGACAGAACAATCAAAAGTAGGAGCATTTTACTCTTATTGATGTAGTCTACCTAGACTTCAGCAAAACCTTTGATGCTGTCTTCCACAGTATTCTCCTGGAGAAGCTGGCAGCCTGTGGCTTGGACAGATACACTCTTTGCTGGGTAAAGAACAGGCTGGATGTCAAGCCTCAGAGAATCATAGAATCATAGAATCATAGAATTACTCAGGTTGGAAGGGACCTCAAGGATCATCAAGTCCAACCGCAGCCTAACCATAGTACCCTAACTCTAACTACCCTCTGCTAAATCATGTCCCTG
>PPHD01002022.1:1779-38409 GCA_002909625.1 Bambusicola thoracicus | reverse complement strand
AGTGTCACCAACCACCAGACCAGGCTGCCCAGAGGACACATAGGGCACCATAAGGACCTGTAGGGTGCTATTAGGACCCATAAGGCACCATTAGGACCATAGAATCATTGACTCATAGGATGGCCTGGGTTGAAAAGGACCACAGTGACCATCAGTTCCAACCCCCTGCTGTGTGCAGTCACCAACCACCAGACCAGGCTGCCCAGAGAACCCAGAGGGAGCCATAAGGACCAGCATTAGAACCCATAGAATCACTGACTTATAGAATGACCTTGGTTGCAAAGGACCACAATGACCATCAGTTCCAACCCACTGCTATGTGCAGGGTTGCCAACCAGCAGTCCAGACTGCCCAGAGCCACATCCAGCCTGGCCTGGAATGCCTGCAGGGATGGGGCATCCACAGCCTCCTTGGGCAACCTATTCCAATAGATGGATTAAGACAGCTCTGAAGACAATTCAGAAGGACAGACCGGCTCATTGCTGCGGGGTTATCTCTGTCCCCACCCTCTGCAGCCTCCCATGCACCCAATGCTGCTCACCAACCTGCCCCGCCGTGTCCAGGATGTCCAGGTTGGCAGGTTCGTCATCGATGCGTATCCGTATCTTGTAGGCATCCTCTGAAATCGCAGCACACCGGAGAGAACAGAACGTGAACGGCATTGCAACGCCTGTCCGGCACCCACCCACAAAGAGAACGTTACACGGAGGGAGCGCGGGGTGGGAACGCGGCGCTGGGAGCCGTCAGCGCTTCAAAGCATCGCGACCGCGGGGGGCAGAGCGGGCCGGGGGGGCCGATCTCACCGATGGTCGGGTCGTGGTCCTCGGGAAAGCGGTGGCTGATGAACTGCATCGTCATGGCTGCAAGAGAAACGGCGCTGAGCGCCCACCGCCCTGAGGGCGACGCGGCCCCGACGGCGGCACAGCGCGGAGCTCCGCCCTCACGGCGCGGCGGGAACCGCCCGGCCCCACAGCCCTCCCGGCCCCGCGGCCCGCACGCACCGCTTTTTCCGACGCCGCCGGCGCCCAGCATCACCAGTTTGTACTCGCGGGGCTGCCCCGCGCCGCCCGGCCGGGCCCCGGCGTCCATCTCCTCAGCACCGAGCGAAGCGCCGCCCCTGAGGGGGGAGGAAAGCGGCGTGAGCCCGGCGGCCCTTCGCGCGGCCCCGCTGCTCCGCTCCGCTCCCCGCTCACCTCAGGCCGCTCCGCGACGCATCTCACGCTGCCGCCGCCGCAGCACAGCACGGCGCGGCGCTCAGGCGGCGGCCCCAAAATGGCGGCGGGGCCGCGCCAACGAGAGACCGCCCAGCATGAAGCCCCGCCCCTTCGTAGCCCCGCCCCTTCGTCACATGACCACGACCATCCCTGGCCCCGCCCCCCGCCGGCCCGGACTGATTCCCCATTGCGAAACGGGAATTAAAGGCACAGCTCACCAAAACGAACCAGAGCCGAGCAGCAGCGCGTTTGTACATCATTTATACATTTATTTATAACGAAAGCATGGTTCTGATTATTTACAAGCCATAGGAAAGTCAATGTTTGTACAAAGGTGCCAGCCACTCCCAGCGCCGATGGTTCGGAGCCATCGCTGCTGTTCCAGGAGCTGCCGCTGCCTCACAGCCCACGAGCTGCGCAGCACTCCGCCCCACCACCACCGCCCACGCTGTGCTTTGTGTCCGTAAAGATATATTCACACTCCACTCCTCGCCCTCACAGCGGCGGCAGCGCCTGAAGGCACAGCTCTGCGCTGCGCCAAACGCACCGCTGCATTCCTCGCCTTTGAGCACCGCCGAACAGAACAGGGGGAATCAAAGCGAGTTAAGAGAGGCGGAGGAGCTCGGAGAAGCCGTCCCATACGAACTGCTGAGAGGAATGAAGGAGGCGGGGATTGCCGGAGGTGGGCGATGATCTGAGACAGCACCACGGCAGCCGGAGGGGCAGCAGCAGAACGAAACCACCAAGGACCAAACCCTCCCACCCTCCCCCCTCCCCAGCACTTGGCTGGAAGCAGAAGTCGTGGGGTGAGAGAAACCACAGCGCAAAGAAAACACAACGTGGAGTCACAGCAGGAGGCGCTTAAAGGGAAAGCAAAAACCATCGACTTCAAGAAACGCCATCCACCCCATTGCTCTGCACTATTTGGATGCTGCTTTCCTCTGTTAGAAGTCCAACCACTGAACCCACAGTCATCATTGAATGGGACCGTGAGCAAGGGACAGAAGGAGCACTACATAAAACACAACACCAGGTGGGTTGTGAGGTCAGCAGGGCTGACAGTTGCCTTTCTTAAGTTAGCCTGGAAAAATGGGAAACAGAGGGACAGGTTTCTCCTTCCAGAACCTCCCCTGTGCTGTCAGGGTCTGGCCCTGGCCAAAAGCTATCCCAAATGTTGCCCCATGGGTGCCAAATCCACTGCAGAAATAAAAGAGTTGAAAAATAATGGAGCCCTTTTCAAGGCATGTATGGGAACTGTTGAATCATGGCCTGAACCTCTGATTGACCACCTGAGGTGAGTACTGAGTCAGCCGCAGGGGCACAGGTGAATGCAATCTCACCTGAGTGACTGGAAGGGGTGGAGCATGGCTCCTAGACCCCATTTAAGGGCTGACTCCCCAGGAGGAAGGCTCTCCCTCTCTCTCTCTGGAGATCCTCCCTTTTGGGAACCTATCTGTAGGCCCAGGATATGGGTAAGATCGGTATTTTGCTTCTTACTTTATAACAACATAATTGTTCCATCTAATACTGCTTGCCCTAGCCATAACAAAGGCAGAAACACTGAACCTTTAGCTTCTGCAAGTGTAAAAACAATGCATATTTGCCAAGTTCCTTTTGTGATATACATGCATTATTGCTAGAGGGGAAAAAAAAAAAATAATAATAATAAGAGATGAATGAAGACAGTTCTGTCGCTTTTATGGTGCCATCCAAAATGGCATCTGTTGTTTGGCTCGCTGTTGTGAGGAAGGATATTGGTATCCCAAACTCCACCCCTGTGAAAAAGTACTTGCATTTTTATGGCCACTGTGTTCCTCCTCTTCATCGGATGAATCTCCAGCATAGGCCACCAATCCAAAGCCCTTCTCGGATGTTTTCATCTTCTTTGCTTGATGATCTATGGGGGGAAAACAGAACAATCCCCCCCCCAACCCCCCAAGAAGGAGAAATAAAAATGGAGGGAGATAAAATGCCCCAAAAACAAGTTAATTAAAAAAAAGATGTTAATTGTCAATCGTTAGTTGGACACCATTTTGAGGTCACAAGGCCAATGGTCATCCAAGGTCGAAGGCCACAGGAAACAGCACCAGCAACGGCACATGTGATCCATCAGAACCATGTAAGAGAACAGAGAAAGAAGAAAGAAACACACAAGAAAGGTAAAGTTAGCAAATGGGTCGAAGTGATGGCAACTGCACCGTTTTAGAGAGCAACATGTAAAGAAAAGCAGAATTTCTGCTCAAAAGAAAGCTAGAAGAACAATCCCTGGGAGCAATACTGCAGAGAAACTAAGGTTAAACAAACTAACACGATGCACCTGCAGACCTGGCATGGAAGGCACTAAACTACCAGGAGTGTTAAAGTGATTCCATGTATTACCAAGCTGCAAACACCCGATGTGTGACAGCCCTATGAGAGGAGGAAATCTAATAACGCTTCTGTTTGCAGACAGGGCGGGCAGAACTCATGTCTGTAAATACACACCTGAACCATAACTGCCACTGATACTCCTCAGTGCTCCTAGAGATAGCTGTACGCAATGTAAAGCCATGTGACATCTGTTACAGAGCAATCCCATGAGGTTCTGTGCTGACTGTGGGTCAAAGCTCAGTCCTTCTGCCTTCATCACACCCTCATCATTCATAGAGGTGTTTATTAAAGCTTCACGAGAAGCATTGTGTGGAATCACAGTGACTTGAGAACAGAGCCATGACCTCTCTTTTACTGAATGCAGTAAAAAGGACACAAAAACCAATCGCCAACCCAAAGGAGCGTTAAGACCACTGCAAACTCAGCTGACAAACGTCTTCTACTCATTGCACTCACCATGGCTGCCGGGTAAAGACCCCACACCATTTCTTTCTTCAGGTTCTGATTTCATCCCAGTGACAGGAAAAGCTGGTGGAGGCATCAACTGCCTGTTCAAACAAACAGAAACCTTCATTACTTTCTATTTATTTCCAAGAGCAAGCACAATGATGACAGCAAACAAATTCAAAATGCAGTCCTTCCATTGGCCTTTAGTTGGGCTCACTGCACTCTTTAAAAGCTCAGGACAGATGAAGGTGTACAAAGCAAACACAACGCATGGCTCACTCCATACCTGTCCCTCTCTCTCTCCTTTCCTGAGGAACTTGCTGGCTTCGACCCGGCTCCATCGATTTCACTCTGACTGGAGAAGCCTGTACCTAAATTAGTCATATGAATGGGTCCATGCTATGAGCAGAAAAACACACGGCATTAGCAAATCTACAACTACAACACAAGCTACAGCTCCTTAATGATACTGATAGGAAACCCAACTTTTCAGAGTATATGGCCAACTCCTAGGAGCAGCCACTAATCACCACTGGTAAACAAAATGCTTTTCTTTTTTTTTTTTTTCCCTAAAAATACTGAGGGTAAAGTTGTAAAAAACATTCCTGAGCACCACTGTAGAAGTCACCTCAGCACTCAGTCCACCGTCCCACTACTCCAGGACAGTGACAATAGCTGTTTATTCATGGATTGACTCATGACCTCCTCAATCAGCTAATTCTGACTACTCTTAGAGGCCTCATGCCACAGTAAACTCTGCTTGATATATTTCATGTAAGATCTGACACTTGCAGATCTTTATTTTCTCCAGACCAAGCTTTTGTTAATGGGTTCTGCCTGTGAGCATCTGCAGAACCTCCATTTTCTCACATAGAGGTCTGATGAAAAGCTCTAAGTTGCTTTTATTAACATCAGCTTTGTAACTTTTGCTGTCTAAAATGAATAAGCAATCACTCTCTTAAAACTAGGCTGCTAGAAATCCTCCCAAGTGCTGCCTGCAAGAAAGGGAAATGGGAAAACATGGACGTTATAACCACATTCCCCTCCCTCTAAAGCCCATCCAAAAGACCCACAATAAAGCAAAGAGGGAAAACAAAACAAGTCTCACTTTCAACTAACCAGGCACACGCTGCTGCCATCTCTTTGACCTGCATGCACTGCTGCTCTTCATGAAACAACACAGGCATGGAAAGCAAGCTGTCAATGCATCAGAGAGCTCAGCCCGAGAGCAGTGCTCCAGCTCAAAGAAATGGAAGCGTGGTCTCAATGTTTTGCAACCATCACTGCTGCCTGCCAAAGGGCCTGTCTGAATTTTCTCCAATAGGCTGTGCTAATAACCATCCCTCTCCAGCCAAGTTCCATTTTTGTTGAATGAGGTAAAATTGCTGATTTTATTCCACCTGATATCCCAGCAGTCCTGACTCCCTCTCATCGGGCAGTTCCTCGGTGAAGCGCCTCTTTTGGCCTTGGGGATGGGGTTGGACTTGTGGCTGCGTACCAGCTGGCAAGGTTGTTTTTACAGGGGCAGCAGCAGGAAGGAAAGGAGCGCTCAGCGGACTCTGGTATGCAGAAATTAAAAACAAAAGATAATATCCATATGAAGCATTACCAAGTTAATTCCATGTACAGTTTCATACAGAGGATCAGAAAACACAACCAGTTTCTCTTTGCAGAACCTGAGAGGCGAAAAGGAAGTGCATAATCTAAAGAGAAGGACCTGAATTACACAGCGCTCCCAGCTCAAAGCAATCACTGTCTGTAGTTCAGACTCCATGCACCCACAATGCCTACAGTAATGTTCTTCATGAATGGGTGACACCTCCCTGAAAGCAGCCCTCATGTTAGCAGGGCACAATAAAACACAGCCTGAAACAGCCATACAAGAAGATAAGTTGCTTGGACAGAAGCATCAAAGCAACAACCCCAGAAACTGCCTATGTATGCCCTACAGAGTTCTCCATCTGGAGGTACTTCAAGTATGTTACTGTTAGCAAAGAAACAGCTGAGGAAGTTGACAGCTATAAGGCAAATCTTCATCTGTAGCAGTACCTGTCCAGTGCTGGCTGGAGGCTGTACTTGAGATATTGGATACTGTGTTGGCACAGGTGGAACTCCTGTAGGTAGTGTCGTTAAGACTCCTGGTGCCATTGGCACTGCAGGTGGAACTATGCCTGGTACGCCATATGGAGGCTGAACTGGTTGCTGAGGAGGAGGAACGACAGGATAACCAGACTGATATCCATTGGAAGGGTAATACGATGGCTGAGAAGGAACACTATTTATAGCAGCAGGCTGTGCAAAGCCTGGAGAGAGAGGAGGAGGAAAAAAAGAGTCATTGTCAATGCAGCCAAGAGCCACAAAACTGAATCAATTACCAAGTGTAAAAGAAATACGACTGCTTTTTGACACAAGGAGCAAAACACAAAGACTTCCACAGGTAAAGGCATTCCACCAAACTGAGCTCCACAAAACACAACGCCAAAGGTTTCAGTATTGCCGACATTACCTGCTAAAGGTACAGCTGTAGTTATCTGATTCACAAATCGAGAGTATTCAGCATGAACCTACAAAGGATGTCAAAGGTGAGAAGGTAAGCATCCATTTCCTGCACTGCTCTCTTGCAAGCAAAGGGCAGCTTAACTGCTCATCCTCATAAAAGCAGAAGGGAACTCTGACTACAGAACACACTGTACTCAAAGGCACACCAAGAATCCAAACATGAAAACTGAAAGAAAAAGTCAGGAATTCAGAGCAAAACCCACCAAAATTCTGTAGAATAAACCACTAATCCTGCTGGTCTGGGTCACAGATTTGTGTAAAGCACAGGAAAGCCTTTCACAGGATATACAACATGGCAAGGGAGTTACTTTGTTAAAAACAAAACACTTAAAGCATCTACAAGCTCCCAATTTGTTAACATTTGTACTTGGATATGGGCTACAAAAAGTCTCTGTCTCACAGGATTTTACTCTCTTTTGAGTACTCTACTTTGTTGCATTCAAGTAACAAAGACTGAGAAATGAATTCTGCATGCGTGAGAGATCATAAACATTCTTCTGGTGCCAAACATAATAATCTCTTTAGGAGAAAGAGACTCTGTGCCTCTGGACACTGAAGCTAAAGCAAGATAAGCTCTGAAATTTGTAAGAGCTACTCACAGTTTGCAATAGATTTTCACACAGCTTTTTAGCAGCTGCCAAACCTTCTGGCTTTGGGTGACTGAAAACAAACAGAAAGATTCATAAGCACAGACGTTTCTGCTGACCCAGGGAGCTACTTCTGTCACCAGCAACCTGCTGCCAAATGTTTGTGTTTTAAGGAGCCTCATCATACCTGATGTAGATGTACATGGGTTCAAAAGCTTCTCTGCCTGATGCTGGTTCTATGCAACCTGAGCCTTTTCCACGAAGAAAGACTTTGGCACCTGTTTCAATCTGAATATGCTGCAAGTAGGAGCAACCGGGCCCTTCCACCTTCTCCTTCACGTTAAATGTAGGTACAGCATGTTCCAGACCAACAAATAATTTGTCCTGAACATAATGCATCTGTAAATGTAGAAGTAAAAGCTTATTGTTTCACCCTTATAATTATTCATTTCACCAGAGACCATAAATGGCAGTCAGAACATTCACTGTCGGATGGCACAGTGGGCCCTTTGCTTTCTTCTACATAGGACTGCTCTCTCCATCCCTTTTCTTCTAGGAGATCACTGTCACCTGAGTCCCACTCTTCAGACTCAGTCTGATTAGTCCTCCAGTTCTCACCACAGCCATGTAAGTGTTTCTTTCAATAAATAGCACGCGACATGCATACTTTGCCATTAATAAATGAAAGTCACAAACAAATCACTCACCCCTGACTGGAATGGAGGTTTCTGACCAACTGCTGGAGACATCTGAGTGATGGGGGCTGGCTGGTGGTACACAGTCACTGTAGCTCCGTTGAATGTTGGACTAGAACCTGTGGCAGCCTTCACTACTCCATTAGTAATTATCTCTTTAATACGATTAACAGCCCCTAGTTGACAGGATAAGAAATCCGTTTATATTTCAGCAGTGGGAAGTTACTAACAGACCCTTCTGCTCCCCACAAAGTAATCTGTGCTGATGGGATAGCCACACAAATATTGATCTTTTGGTAAACACAACAAATGTAGTTCACCATGCCAGCATAGAGCAGATGTTTTCTTCACAACTGGGCATGAGAACATGATAAAAACATTCCTAACCCTGCACAGAATTTACATCTGCACGAATGAGCAAGGTAGGAAAAACTGCTTGCTGGCTGTAGGAGGGAAATACAAGTGGGCAACCCTATGGTTAGCTTGGGAACACAAGCAAAATGCCTTTAGGTTCTGCATGGAGAAGGGACTTCTTTGTGAGAAACTGCTCTGTTGCTGCATCCTGATGTGTGATCAGGTATTATTACTTTCTGCTGTTAAGTATATGATCACAGAACTAAAGAGGGTCAGTGGACATCTCAGTGGTCAGCTGCACCCAGAAATATGAGCACCTCCCCATTAAACTGATAATTGTTAACTTCCCTCTGTCTACTCCCTTCAGGATCCACAAACCTTGCACAGAAGCACTGCTGCTTTTGCATTACACTTATCAACGCAGATTATTTACAGCACAAATCCTGATCAGTCACAACAAAACCCATCAGTACTACAAGACTGTCCGAACACACTGCCAATAATGAGAGTTAGAAGTGGAATGCTTGGCACACTTACTGTCAACCAGCTCCCTTGTCTGACCCTGGACATGAAGATACAAAGGGCGATCTCTAGGAAGAAAACATCACACATCCCATGACATCAACAGAATGAGAACCTCATCACTTAAACACCCAATTACAAAGACAGCAGAAATACAAACCCAGGTCCCACTTTTGCTTTCTCCTCTGCAGTCATGAACCGCCCTCGAGTAGAGACCGCTGCTCCACTCAGTCGACTTATCTGCAAGCAATTAAGAAAACAGAAGTTTAGTGATAGCAAACAGAAAACACACACAGCTTTAAAGTGGTTGAAGTTCAGTTGCTTCACAGAGACCAGAAAATGTTACTAAGGTGGTAAGAGAATTAACAGTGCTGCTAAAGAACACTGGCTGTGCTACCTTACCTCATCAGAAGACGTATTATTGATCAAACCAACCAACCACTAAATAGCAAACACTGTTTTTGTAGTAGAAAACTGGACATACTTTGCTTCAAACTCGTTTAACCTCACAAAGAGGCACAGACCTCGAGCTGCCAAGGCAAAGAAAGCAGATGCAACTCCCGGACGTACCTCATCCTGGGTCTGCCCCCTCGTCAGGAGGTTTCTGCACGTCAGGGGCACGTCGTTGATTTCCACCTCTGCCACCACGAGGTCATCTTTGCTTTTATTTGTGGCCGGGCCTTTCCCCAGAGCCTGCAGCTTCAAAAACAATCATTGCAAAGACCAGTGGTTGGAAAACTGAGAGAAACTGAGTAATAAGCAAACAGAGCCGACAAGCCTGGGTGTGTGAGCAGCCTTTTCCTTTTCTTATTACATCTGTTGAACCCCCAAATCTTTACGATTATTCACAGAATGTGTTTTAGAACGACTACTTAATAATATCACCCCGCACAACTTAAAACTCAAGTGATAAACATTATGAGGTTTATTCTCAGGAGATTCTGATGGCATAATTAGTACTGGAGCTCTGCAGAAGGAGGAACAGACACAGAGATAAACAACAACACTGCACCGATGGAAACCACAGCACCGTGCACTTGGGCTGCCATTCCTGACCAATGCTGTGCTCCCAGAGGAGCACCTCACGTTCAGAAAGCTGCAAGAAGTGCTTTCCGTACACAGAGAGCAGAGAACCATCGCTGGTGACTGCAACGTGGGGCACATTTACCCCTCTTGTGTGTTATCCATGAATAACTCCAATGAGAAAACCACTGCTTGCTCTCAGACCACTTCAAGCGTGGAACTCTCAGAATACACAGTTGTGCCATCGCTCTGAAAGCATAAATAACTTCCCCTGTTGTTTTGTTACACCTCACTCCACCTTTCCCACGTATTCCTGAAAACCATTTGAGAAAACCACAGATGGGGACATCGCCCCAATCCCCCCCCAGGCCCGGCGCTCCCCCCGCCCCTCTCCCACCTTATCCGCCGTGTTGGGCGCCGGCTTCAGCTTCCCTTTGGCCATTAACATCGCGTTGATCTTCGCGGCCACAGCCGCGGCCGCATCCAGGGCCCCCGACGGAGCCGCGGAGCTCTCGGAGACCCCTACGGCGGTGCCGCCATCTCCGCCGCCGGGGAAAGGCCGCCCGGGCAGCGGGGCCGCGCCAGAGAGAAGGAAGGCGGGGGCCGGGCCGGGCTGATCCCATTTGCTGCGCCGCCTGCAAGCGGAGAGCCCTCAATCCCCGCCCGCTGGAGGCCCAGAGCCCGCCGCGCCGCGGAACCGCCGCCCCCGAGGCCTCCCCGCCGCAGCGCCCGCAGCCCCCGGCCTCACCCGCCCGCGGTCCCAGCGTCGCGCTGCCCGCCGCCTCCCGCTGACATGGCTCCGACCCGGCTCCACCGCCTCCGCGCGAACCGCAGCGTCATTTCCGGCCAACGCGCAGCGCCGCAACGCCCCTTCCGGCCGTTGCCATAACGACGGTGCACGCTCGGCACCCCGCGATCAACGTTCAACGTCCCGCCAGACGGACCAGGCCCGGCACGGACAGACGGGCGGGATAGGCCGAGAACCGACAGCGGGCAAGCGAGGAGGCTCGGGGCGGGACCAGGGCCGTGGCTGACCGGGCGGACCGCCCACTTCAGAGCTACGAACGCGGCCTGGCCGTGCTGAGGCGAGGAGAGCGGGACGAAGAAGAGGACGGGCAGCGGCAGTGACGTCACCGGCAGCGAAAGACGCAGGCGCGCGCTGGGCACATTCACGCATGCGCACTTCTCACTCCCGCGAGCACAGGGCCCCGCCTCTGGGCGAGCTGCGCATGCGCAGTACCTCCTTCGTGTCCGGTCAGAATTGGTTTCCCGCCTAGCGCTGCTTCCCAGCCCGCCTCAGCCGCCCTCACAGCGCTCAGTGTCTGCTGCTTCCCAGCGTCTTCACTTTCTCTCTGGGTCTGACGAAACGCCCTCGATTCGCTTCGTCAGCGCCTCAGGTGTCGTCTGACCCTCTGGGATGGACCACAGGGCTCTTCAGGAGTAGCAGACACAATGACTGCCATGCAGATGAAGCTACAATTAAAGCTTTATTATTCTGCAGGCTTTTTTAAGCAGCGCAGCACAGGCTGTCAATAATCAGAATCATCACAGCACAGACCTCGATCAGTAACAGCTTACAGTCATGAGGTGTGCCCTCATTACCTGGACCAGGCCAAACCCCCATGCTGCTCACTGCGGAGGTCATAATCTGACCCCAGAACGCACATAAAGGACAACATGTTGCTGGATCCATCCTCGAAGGTCCCCCTGACTGCGGGGATTTGCTGGCTGCAGCTCCAGCCCACAGCGCTGCTGCCCAGCTTACAGTGTTCCATGCCACGCCCTGCTCCCCTCTGTGTCATCATCTTACATCATAGAGGGACTGACGCCCCTACTTCAGTGTTGGCTCGGGCCCATCCCAGTGCCTCCTGGCAGTTGCAGAGTTGCTCTCGCGTCCAGTTTTCTTTAGAGGACACAGGAAGTCTCTTGTACCTCAGAGAACGAAGGAGGAGAGAGCTATTCGGTGAAGGACAGAGAAGGGTATCAGGAGTGTTTCCTAGTAGGAAACTTCAGACGCCTTTCGTTCTTTAGCTTCACGTGCTCACCTGAAGTAAGAGCATGGTCGGCCTGCTAGAGCTGATCGCTAGCACTGAGCGCTGGAGCAAGACTGATGGTTGCAGCACAGTCACGTTTCCCACACTCGAGCAGCTTTCCATCAATGGTACGGTATTTGGGACCACTCAGGAGATCTGTTTGCTCCTGAGCTGCAGGCTTCTCCCAGTACTTTTAGTCTGAAGTCTATCCAAAATTCAGCCGGTGTCATGGATGAATTTATCCCAGGAGCTGTGGTAGATCACACCTACCATCTCCTTCTTTAGAAACGAGCTAACAGGCCACGACTTGCTAACTTAAAGCCTTCTGTGTCTTCTCTTGCATTGCAGATGTCACCACCATTTGGAACAATATGTTCCAGCGCGTTCACCAATTGCTCCTGCTGAAAAAGGTAGGACTGCACCCTACCCCTCCCCTTGCCCTATGGCTGCAGTAGTCCAGGTAGCCCTGGGCCAGCATGTGCCCTTGCTCTTCCATGTACAGACGTGCCACAAATGTGCCAAAGACCACTTTCTTCAATCACTGAAAATATTAAAATAGAGTACAGTACCTATGCCAGTAAAAACAGTAATAAAAATAATAGCATCCAAAAGTATTCAGAATTTGCTTCTCTGTTCCTTGCTCCCAGAGCGGAGAGCACACACACAACTGGGGATGCTTGGAGAGCAAAGGAAAGGGAAAGATTGTGTCCTGAGTACGTGGTCTTTTCCAGCTCCCCCATCTCTGTTCTGCACTAGGAGTGGGCAAGCCATGGGGCACCCCTTTGCAAGCTGCCACAACTCCTCACTCTGTCCTCCTCCTTTCTGTTTCAGCCTCCGGCTGTCAGCATAACAGGACTGGGGACATTTTGTATTCAGAAATGGCAGGCTCCCGAGGATGGCAAGATGCTCGTGTTTCAGAGACCACTGTTTTCGCTGTCTGAGGCTGTCGCACGGATTCGTGGTTTCAGACACTCTTTTATACACTTGCCTGGTAAGAAGACTAATTAAGGAAAAATTTTGCTCAAATACACTTGCTCACTTGTCCCATTTAGCAGTCCTTGGTGGTTAAGACAGCACTCTGGCAGTGCACTTAAACCTGAAGCTCCTGGAGCGTTATCTGAATCTGCTCAGCTGCTGTACGAGTCAGTCACCTTGTTCCTCTTTTCCAGATGACACTGAGATAGTGGTGCTGAACTGTGAGACCATACGCTTGCACGCGCCCTATTCTCAGCAAACAGTGCAGGGCTGTCTGCTGGAGACCTTGCAGTATTTCTACCACATCCTAACAAGTGGGGAAGATGCAGACTTCACATTAAAGGACATTGGCACTCTTGCTATCCGAGGGGAGCACGTGGAAATGACCTTTTGTGAGGACTTTTTACTGCGTCTCAACAAGTCGACATACGTGGTACAAAAGCTTGTCAATGTAAGTGTATTGTTTTTCCTGTGCTTCTTACAGCAGGTTGGAATTCCTGTACAAAGCCAGGGAACCAAGCTCTGCTGCCAGCTATGAGCTGCCAGGCCACTGGAGCTAGGCGTGCAGCAGTGAAAACTCTCTCTCTGTTCTTTATTGTGTTGCTCTAGCTCAGAGGTGCTGGGAATGAACACAGTCCTAGTTTAGCTGGGCAGGGCATAGCCCTGGAATAGCCTCACCACAAAGAGAAAAAAGGCCAAAGCAGTGGCGGGGCCAGTGATGTTTGATGATGAAAGCTGCAGCCAGAAACCCAGGCTCATAACAGGCCTTCCATTGTGTTTGCTCCATTGCCTTGTTCAGTGGTAAACAAGTGGTCAGTCTCCGGGCTGAGCTGCTAACTGCTGTCCTTGCAATAAGGCTGGCAACTCTCCTCATCCTAACAGAATATATGCCATGCAGCTTGCTTTGGCAAGAGGCTCAGGCACTCATGAAGAAGTTGCTGAGAGGTAGTGAATTGTTAGACATGTAGAAAGGCCTTTGTGAGCACTGAGATTCTTCCCTTGGAGTCATGTCAGGTGTTTCTGTCACTTGCAGAAAAGATGGGTCGTCTTGGACAAAGAAACTGCTTTCCTGCCAAGCCATTCTGGCCACGTCCACCTCTTGCCAAAGTGAGTATATTCGTTCCTGCAGAACTTCTCTGGGCAAGTTTGGATGTGCTCAGCTCACGTTTGGTTGCTCTCTTTCAAACTGCTTTTTGGCAGTTCGTTTTTTTCCTTGCTTTTGCTAAGCTTGGACTTAATGCATCCCCAGTTCCTGATTGCGCTCTGCATTTTACCATTCCTCCAATCAGAGGGAGCTGGTTTGCTCTGCAGGGACATTTAGGCAACGCTCCTAATGCTCTGCTTCTTTTCTGCACTTCAGACTGCCAAAACACTGAACAAAAGTCAGATCTTAATAATGCTGTTGTTTTCAACACAACGTGGAAAGCATCTCTTAGAAGGTGGAACAAAAGTAGACACATGCATGTCCTCTGCCCATGGTGTTTCCACGTTTGTTGTGGAGGTCACATCAATCTCAGGACCTCTGAAAGGCCTTGTGTCAAGATGATAAGGGAAGACTGGGGCAGAATAAAACCCAAGCCTCTCTCCAAGGAGGGGCTGCTGAGCTGTTCCCGAGGCCAGCATTGCTCACTGGTTCCTGCCATGGTTTAGGGCATGCAATTTAGTTGTTACAGATAGCTGGCACTTAACTGGCAAAGGAGCCCTTTTCACATAATGGTGCCTTCTTCCTATTTCCAGGTTTGAGATCAAGGAGGTACCTCAACTTGCTACAAAGCCACTACCAAAGGAAAAGCAACTTGAAAGAAAAGGTAATACTAATGACTGATCCTTGAGAGAGGTTTGTGCCTCTCCCTGTAGTTGCTCCCAGTGGGTACTTAGAGCCCATGGTACAATGAGATACCTGGGGCAGCAGAAGCACTCTGTGTGCCTCTATCTACAACTCCTGGTGAACCTCAAGAGACACATTTTGAACAAGATGGGACATGTTTTCCACCTGTGTTCCATGCCCCACACTGCATCACTTTATGAGCTTGTCTGTGCTGGAGTAAACTTCTAGGAAGTCCAGCATTGGGAATGACAAACTCTGTCTTGCGTTCTGGGAGAATGGGGGATCAGGATACCTCCTGAAATAAGAGCGCTGTTATGTAGATCTGTTCCTCCAGTTCTGAGAGCCTTTCTCCTTCCCTGTTTACAGGGTCTCTTCTCTGCAAGCTCCTCAGACTACGAAGGACCATTTCTCTGAGCACATTAACCACAGCTAAGATAAACAAAGAAGAGGAGCCTGTTGGCAGGTGATACTCGTCAAGGATTTGAGTAGAGTGGTCTGTTGCTCTTGTGCCTGTGTCATATTGACATTGATGCTGCTCTTTTAGCAAAGTGGCTTTCCAATCAGCCTGTCCTAAGGAGGTAGAGCAGCGTCTGTCTGTGGTGCTTCTTCATGCTTCCTGAAAAGCCTCTTCTTTGATAACACTGAGCACAAGAACAGGCTTCATGGCTCTAGCCCACCTTTTCTGCCTTTGGCAATGCTCCCCAGTAACAACCCCTTATCCTTCACTAAGTAATGCAGTATTTGAGACTGCATCACAGTTCTCAATGTGGTGGCCAGGATGGGGGAGATACCAGCATTGACTGTCATTGCACAAGGCACAGTTCCTCACTCCATCACGAGGGACAAAGAGCTGTGTGTCCTGAGCTTTCCTTAGAGAAAACCCTCATTTCCTTGGTGCCACATCAGAGCATTACAGACCAGTGCTGTTATCCCCCATCTGCTGATGGGAAGACAGTTGGGTGAAGAGACCTCATCCTGCTGAGGAAGAGGACAGAACTGGATGGAGAAGAAACTCCTCCTGCACTCAGATCAACTCACCTTGGTCTGTTTGTTGTTTCTTCAGACTGCTCCCACAAATGCCAGGCGCAGAAGGAAGGCAGGATGAAGAAAGTCCCAGCTTTCCAGTGGTCGCTTCTCATCCTGAAGATGATTCACATAACCTGTCAGCTTGGATCCAGGAGAGGAAGCAATTCATTTCTCAGCTAGAAAGCTTTGGAGACATCGAGAAATGGCTGAGTAATAAGTCTTCCAGGGACCGTCTGGAAGGGAGAGTCTGGGAACGCATAAAGGCACGCAGAGCAGACAGAAAGGCTGAAGGCAAATCAGCTGTGACTGATAACCTGGGTGTAAGTAGATATTGTGTTACTTCAGCCTTGGGATCGCTGCACTGCATCTTCTGTGGCCCTGCTGCAACTACAGCATCTACTGCTTAATCAGTAGAGTGATGCTGCTCTATCCCAGCCACTTCCACATCTCCTGGCACGGTGATTCTGGGCAATGGGGATGTCATGGTATTTTCCAATTCCTTTTCAGGACACAACACCAGCAAGCAGCCAGCCTCAGAAGGACGTTCCCCCTCTTTGCATACCGTACCCCCAGGCTCTTGTCACCCTGCATGACCTCCTGCACAAACGGAAGACAACACTGGTGAATGTCTTCAAGAAAGCTGGCATGGAAGGCAGAAATATCAAGAAAGCAGACTTCATTAAAATCATCAAGCAGGTACGGAGGGCACAGGAAAGTAATAAACTGCTGCAACTCTTCCTGTGTGCCAACCCAGAGTCTTTTCCTACATGTTCACACAGCACAGCTCATGCTGACCCTCACCTTCTACAGGCTGCAGCAGTACAGAGTTGTCAAGATCACATTCAGGTCTATTAGGGCTTGGCAGACCAGACACTTTTTGATAGTCTGGCCCATTGCAAAACATATTCTTGATACCCAGAGGGCTGGGCAGTTTAGCACAGTAAAAGCTGAGAGCTCAGCAGAGCTCAACTGGCAACCCTGCCTGTGGCAGGGCAGCTGGAACTTGATGATCCTTGAGGTCCCTTCCAACCCATGCTATTCTATGATTCAGAGGGCAGCAGCAGAGCAGTCCATTTGTCAGTGTTTGGTAACCCCACATGAAGCTCACCCAGTGGTCTCCTGGTCTGGAGACAGCCTTGTTTGTTGTTTTATTGATCACATGATCACACTGATCCCTGTCATTTTCTGTTTTGGTTTTGTCAGACAAATGTTCCCATCAGCGAAAAAGATCTGGAGGATGTGATCATCTTTTTGACTGCCCCTAAACATGGGAAATATATTACCATGGAAAAGCTGATGGAATGTCAAAATGAGTGGCTGGAAATGAAGAAAAAAGAATCCAGAGAGACCAAATGGGGTAAGAGGAGAACACTGGGCTGGGAAACTCTCTGTATCTTTTCAGACTATGGAATGTTTCCATGAGATGCATCCGTTGGGCACTCCAATGCATAAAACGCCAAAGTCCTTTGCCTTACAAGCATTGGTCAGCCCTGATGTTTCCTTCTGCTACTGTCTAACACGGTTTCTCTGGGCTTTCTTGTTTCTTTGGGGGGCCTTTTGAACTCTCCCAGGTGCACAGACTCAGCCCCGTAAAGCTGCATGCAAAAGTGCCACATCTCCACCTTCTGCTGGGGGCAGAGCCAAAGGGATGGATCCTACCAAGCCCAAAGTGGATTTAAAACCCTTAGAAGATACCCCGGTCCAGGCTGAGCCAGAACAAGGACATCAAACAGATCATGAAAAGAAAGACACTCCAGAACCATCTGGAGACAGGACACAAAAAACTATCAAGAGACAAGAAATAAAGAAGGTACTGTTCATGTGGCAACCCTTCTGAGATTAATCCCTGTCTGGAGCTTCTCTGAAGAGAACGGAGCAACACCACTGCAGCACTGAATGCTAATCAGAGCCTTTCTTTTGCTTACAGGACAAGGGCAGCCCAATCAAACGGAAAGAAATGTCTCAGCCGGAGAGATCTGGGGAGGTAACTGTTGAAGAGCACTGCTTCCCATCAACTGCAGGCAGTGACATGGGCGTGCTGATCGACCAATACCGCAGTAAGGTGGCTGCAAGTTACCTGAATTCCTCCAAGCTGTGCAAAGAGCATGACATTCATCTCACTGAGCCAGTGCTGCAGAAAGGTAATGCAACCCCCAGGGCCTGAGATGAACCTGAGTAGCTCGTCTCTTCCCCATGTTTTCATGCCCTGAAACATGACCAGTGTATGGGGAGGGGAGCTGCTTTTGGAGAATACCTGCAGCCCTTGGAGGACTGGTTAGGATCAGCAATCCCATCAGTGTAGAAGAGAGCACAGAGTGCTCCAGATCAATCAGGGCCAGGTTCAGCTAAGAGCACAGATGATGAGGCAAGCTCATGGCAGTGGTGCAGGGAAGGCAAAGCTGGGAAGTCAGGCCCTGGTCAGGTTCAGCGGGTCCATGGCCAGGCAGAGGCATGGCTGTGGCTGAGTTGAGGTCTCACCTGAAATGGGGCTCCTGATCCCAGGGCAGAGAGTACAGGCAGAAGCCCCACACAAAGCTGCTTAGAGCCACTGAGGCCTCTCAGCACATGCAGGGCCATCATCCACGCCTTCCTCCCTTACACAGTAGCTGTAAGCACTCCAGGGCAGCATCACAGATGTAAACCAGAGGTGACCCGGATTGGATGTGCTTTGCCAACAGGCCTGCTGCACCCAGGAGACAAAATCATCAGAGGACGACTCCTGAGGAAGATCAGGCAGCCTGGAGGATACTACAACATGGGACTTGCTGATATGTCTTCACCTCTGAGCATGTCCGGGTCATCAAAAAGTGCAGCTGGAAGCCTGGGCAAAGAGGGCAAAAACAAGAAGGCTTCAGAGGAGTTTGGCCATTACAAGTAAGAGTGGTCATATTGCCTAGAAGTTTATGTTCACAAAACAGGCTTCATTCTTTCTTATTCTCATTTTATTTTCTTTTTTCCTTTTTTCTCCTTCCCAGCTCTCGTCAGAGGAATCAGAAAGAAAAGAAGGAGGGATCAGACAACAGGTTCTGGCCAGGTCACCTTCTGGACAAGATGCGCCTCTGCATTCCAGAAGAGAAGATCAACAGGGCTCACCCCTTGTTCAGCTGCGTTCACCCAACCCGGCCTGCATACTACATTATCTAAGACCACAACCAGCACCAGCCAGTCCATGTGTCATTGTCTGTGTCCACCAGAGATGTGGCATCCAAGACTCATTCCACCTGAAGGTCTTCTAGCAGCGCAAGATGTGTGCAGAACGTTGCAATTCATCATCAGCTCGAGAGATCTGAGCTGTTCTGATGAAGAAAGCACAGACACAGAGAACACCCTGAGCTGGAATGGACCCACAAGAGTCATCTAGTCCAACACTTAAAACCCAAATAAAAAACATCATTCATCCTATTCTCAGGACTGCTTGCATTCTGTAAATGGAGAAATAGACATAGAGATAAGCAACAACACTGCGCCAGTGGAAACCACAGCGTCGTTCACTTAGGCTGCCATTCCTGACCCATGCTGTGCTCCCAGAGGAGCACCTCACGTTCAGAAAGCTGCAAGAAGTGCTTTCCGTACACAAAGAGCAGAGAACCATCACTGGTGACTGCAACGTGGGGCACATTTACCCCTCTTGTGTGTTATCCATGAATAACTCCAATGAGAAAACCACTGATTGTTTTCTGATCAGATATGGAGGTTGGCTGCCCTGCCTGTGGCCGGGGGTTGGAGCCTGACAATCTTTGAGGTCCCTTTCAACCCAAGCCATTCTATCATTCAATCTACCAGGAAGGTAATGTGAAGGCTGATGCATTGCACGCTAAATGTGACAGGCTCCTGTCTCTTCCCATGCCCAGAAGCGCTGTGTGGGCTGAGGAGCTGCGGATGCAGAGTGCTTGCAGCCCTTGGAGGACCACGGCAGCTCCCCGCTCCCATCAGTGGGATACAGCTGAAAGAGACCTCCAGATCAGCCACAGCCACAGCCTGTTCACCTGGGTTTGAAGCCAGGTTCAACCAAGAGGGGGGAACCTTGTGCTGGGAGGCACACCAGGTTAGTCAGAGCCTGGTCAGGTTCACACAGGAAAACCAGCCATTATTGGTCCATGGGAGGCTCTTTTATCACCTGTTTCTTTGAATGCTTTGTTCCAAGAGGTCACATATCAATATTGCTTCTTAGAAGCTGTAAAACTTCCAGTATCAGTAATACAGCTGTCGTGTGGTGAACGCACTGTGTTTACCAAGTTTGTTCTTCCTTCCCTTCTCTGTGTGTTTTCTATTAACAAAAAGCCATAATTAACATTACTCATGTTCTGATTGGCCGTCAGGTGTTGAATTCTACCCGGAATTCATAACTTTATTGCTCTTGAGAGCTTTTCCAGCTCGAGGTAAACACGAATAAAATCAACGCCCTTCAGGTGAAAATTGGCGGGAAGCGCCGACCCCGTCCCCACTCCTTTTGCACACGGCACGAAGAGCCGCGTGCCGGGCCTTCGAACCGCCCCCTCCCGCCTTCTGCGCACGGCCCTTCAGCCGCGGTCCGAAGTTACCTCAGCGCGGGCGGCTCTCGGGTTGAGCCGCCTCCTGCCTGGGGGAGGCGTTGGGCGCGTCTCGAGCCGAGCTCCGGCCTCAGTGCTGCAGGTGTTCGGCTTAAGGAGAGCGATGGCGACTGCTCAGAAACAGAAGAACTGTGTGGTACGGTTTAGTTCCAGCGCAGCGTCTTACTTAAGTAAAAAAAAACAGCGAATCTGAGCTGAAATAAAACACCCAGCTGTGTTGTAAGCTTGAAAATTTGGGACTGATTCCGTCTTTAGCTCCAAATAAAGTTGCTCAGCAGCAAAATAGGGTTAAAGGCCCAGAGTCTGTAGGGTACTTGGTGTAAATCAGTGATGTCTTATAGCATCACTGAGCATGACAGGTAGTGGCTGAGGGTTGATAGTAGGGCTTCATGGAATCATTAAGGCTGGAGAAGCCGTATGTGAGATGCCCTCCCCCATCTGTGGAGGGCACCCCCAACTCTGGGCAGCGCTGTGCAGTGACCTCAGGCAGTTCTCTCAGAGGTCCTCTCCAGCCTCAGTGATGCTATGAATACACCTGGCTTCATAGGTGACGTCTGCCATTTCAACTAAAGCACTTGGTAGGCAGTGGAGCAGGGTATAATCCATCCAGGTTTGGTGTTGAAAGATGCCTGATTTCTCTCTTGCAGAGCGCAGTTGTGTTCCCCAATAAGATACACACAGAGCAGCAGTCCCTGACCCTGGTGAAGAGGCTTCTGGCCGTGGCAGTGTCCTGCATTACCTACCTGAGAGGGATCTTCCCTGAAAGCGCCTATGGGACGAGATACTTGGATGGTAACAGGCTGTTCTCAAGCTGTTTTCCACAGCAGATGGGCACAGGGTTGTCATTGAGTTTGTTTTTAAAGCCACTTCATCCACTGAATTAAAGGCAGCAGCTATTTCCTATGAAACTTTACTAATATGGTTGTTATTGAATGCTATGAAAGATAGCAGTAATGCTGATTGAGCAATTAGAGCATCTGCACTTTAATCTATGCTTAAGAGAGTGTCTGGAGGATGAACTTCGTTTCCAGTGCTGTTGTTTTTGTCCTTAAAGATGGCTTTTTCATTTTCTTTTGAGATCTCTCTGTCAAAATCTTAAGGGAAGACAAAAACTGCCCCGGCTCGACTCAGCTGGTGAAATGGTACGTTGACCACACAGCAGTAACTGTGTGTATTCTGAAAGGTAGCTTTCCAGTTAGTAACTATAAGGAAAACTTCACCTTGTGGATGCAAGCAAGTGCCCGGGTTGTGTTCTTAGTGCTTGATCTTCACTATCTGGTCATGGCTTAAGTTCTTGTCATGCTTTTATCAGTAATAACACACAGTCAGACATCAGAAACAGTGCTGTGAGCATGTGGTTGGTTGCAGCCACAGGGCAGCATCGTGTATACACCACAGAGAATTCCTGAGGGTTGAATGTATTCAAAAGAGCTGTAAGGAAGAAGTGTATTTGCAGACTGGCCTTGGAGGTGAAGCTAATGGGGATTAGGAATAGCTGGGCAACGCTGTTTGCTTTTTGCAGGATGTTGGGATGCTACGATGCCTTGCAGAAGAAATATGTAAGTCTTCCAGTGTTATTCAGCTATTCAAAGTGCATTTCAGCATTCATGTCTGTAATTCCACTGCTTGCCACTGCAGCTGGGGGAGTTTCTGGTTACAGAATCACTGCACTAAAACAGCTAAAGAGCGGGAGTTTGGGGTAATACTTGTTGTGTGCTGGATCTCTTGAGGCCAAATAACGAGTTGAGCTGAACATATGAAGGGTTTGATTGCTTCGAGTAGGCCTAGAGTAGTCATAATTGGTTTTGAGAGCTGAAGAAAGAAAACAGCTTGTGAAGCAGAAGTGGGCTGAGCACATCTGACGCTGTTCTTCTCTTTGCTTCTCACAGCTAAGAATGGTTGTCCTGGCGGTAAGTGTGATGGAAGAGTAAAGCACTTGTACATAAAGGTTGGTGCTTAAGATATGTGTATGGGTCTTAATCTGTTCCCTGTCCTTACTTTCAAACCTCCAGGTCTACACCCACCCGGATGATCCTCAGGTAAATCTGGTAGAGCAGTAATGTTTGGATAGAAAACTCCAGACTAAAAAACTTTGAGTTTCTTTCACATGAATTCATCCTGGCAGTCCCTGGCTCAGCTTCACTGTGCTTTGGTGACTGTGTGTGATAACTGGTAAGGATTCCAATGCTGTGTTTCAATGCATTGGACAAGAGTTAAGGCCTGTGATGGTGTGATTTAAATAAAGGTTAGTCGGGGACTGGGTGGAAGCAGCTGCAGTATTGGCTTCCTTGACAGCTGATCATGTAATAATCACTGCATTTGTTTGCAGACAATTACGGAGTGTTACCACTTCAAATTCAAGTATGCCCCCAGTGGGCCTGTCCTGAACTTCAGCAGGTACTGTCACCCTGCCCTGCCTGGGAGTTCTTTGGTCTGTGTCGAATTCTAGATCAGCATGGTCTATTATTTAGCCTTATTTTTAAAACACAGTGAACAGTTTAACATTTTAACTTGCATACCCTACAGTTGTGTGTCTTAAAACTGCATCCCTTCAGTCTGTGTGAATGCTGAGTGTTCTCTGTTTGCAGTAAGAACAAACAGGGCGATTCCCCCATCAGCTGTGCAGACACCAAGAAGGCAAGCATCCTCCTCATCCGCAAGATCTACATTCTGATGCAGAACCTGGGCCCTCTGCCAAACAACGTCTGCCTGACGATGAAGCTCTTCTACTATGATGAAGGTGATGTTTCCCCATCACTTTGGCTGACCCACTGTGCTTAGATGCCCGAGAGCGATTAAAAGAAATAATTTCATGCGTCATCTTTGCAATTGCTGGGGCTTAATTATTTCTCAGGGCAGTTCCTAAAGTGCAGGGGGTGCCGATCTGACCTCACAGCAGGAATGCTGCCTTACAGCTGACTTCCTTGCAGTGAGAGTTTTAAGGACAAACTGTGTTTTCCTGAGTGTGTGAGGAAGTGCTGTGTGCCAGTTGGTGCTGCTCTGCAAATGTCTGACAATAACTGCTGCTTTTTAGAGGGATTTCTAGCTCCTCTGCTTGCCTGTGTGTTTCAAGCAGTTGTTGTAGAGGGAAAGAACTTCATTTAGTACGAGTGGAATCTTGCTCATTCCTTTCCTTCCACACACATTTTTTAACAGCTTTTTATTTAAGGCAGAAAAGTCTCTCAACCCCATAAGCTGAGCTGGTTTTCTCCTGCAGTTACACCCCCTGATTATCAGCCCCCTGGCTTCAAGGAGGGCGAATGTGAGGGCATGATATTCGAGGGAGAGCCGATGTATCTGAACATGGGTGAGGTGCCAACGCCTTTCCACATGCTGAAAGTGAAAGTCACAACTGACAAACAGAGGATGGAGAACTGCGATGAAAGCATTCTGAAGCAGAGAGAGCCCAATCTGCCCCTGCCAGTGCTCACGGTGGATGGAGATGAAGCAGAAGAAAGCCAGCACATGAAGGTGAGAGCTCAAGTGCTGCTGAAGCTTTTGGAACTGTTTTTGATCTGTACTGTAGAAAGGGGCCGTTCATTCTTCTGCATCTATTAGTATGGTATTAATAAGGAATGCAGTATTTCTATGTAACCTTAAGGAAGATGTTACATGCTCAAGGTTTTTTCTAATATCACAATTATTTCAGACAGATGTTCTTCAGTAACTGAGTTCCATCTCTGTATGCTTCCATTGATGGGGAAGTAACGCTGAGCTGGGCTGTACATCCCATATCAGATTGAATAACTTTATAAATACACTTTGTTTCGCTTAGAATCCATCTGAGGAGATCTGAGTCCTGTGAGCAGGAGCTCTTTGCTTCTGTCTGCAGTAATGGGCCTCTTTCTCATTCCAGGAAGATCCTGTGTTGGATAACAAAGCAGGAGATGGTGATCACGCGGATGCTATGGAAGCTCAAGGTAGAACTCAGATGTTTTTATTTTAATTTATGGGGTTTACAAGGCTGTCTGAAACAGTGCTGCTGTCATCCTGCCATCCTTGGCTTGTTTTGCATGGCTGAAGAGCAGTACTGTTGAAGCAGTTTGTGCTGATCTGTGGACTGTAGGGAAAACTGCATGGATTGGAAACAGGAGGAAGCACCCATTCTCTGTATTTGTGGTGCACGATTCCTCCCCCACCTCAGAGTACTGCAGCGGTGTGAGGCTGGGAGTGCATTGCTCACAGTGTGCTTTGCTTTGCTTTCTTACAGAGGAGGATTTTCCTGGTGGAAAGGATGGAGTTTTGAAGGTCGGGGAGAACAGAAATCAGTGCATCTCCAATCCTCAGGTATGAAAGCTGAAAATGGGAAAAACCTCGTTTAAATGTGGAGGACTGCTTCAGTCACAGGTGCTGAAGGTCCTTCAGGCAGAGCAGCCCCAGATAACTGAGTGCTTTATGAAGTGTTTTGCACTGAAGCTTGCAGCATTGATTTTCTGATTGTTTTCTTTAGGTTGATCATCTGGCAAGGAAGACCTCTGAACTTAATGTGTCGGAGAGCAGGACAAGGAGTGGGAAGTTATTCCAAGCCTACATTGTGAGTGTCAGTTTTTCTTTGCTTCTTTGAGGTGTTTTCTGCTCCAGTGAATAAAACTGTCAGCTTTACTACACTTTATGCTGAAATAATGGAATTCTCATTGCCGTGATTGATGAACAGCAGCATGTGCTGATCCTTGGTGTCAAACCAGGTCTGTTCCAAAGAGTTGAAAGCTGAGCACAGGTTGAGGAAAAGCTCGTTAAGATTGGTTGATGTTTTCTTGAGAATAGATGTAGCCAAACTCCCTGCTGCCTGAACCCACTGCTGGGAGGAGAAGTGCCAGTAGGGAGCTGGCTTCCCCTGGTCTTGCAGGTGGAGCAGCGGTGTCTGTGCTGGAATCTGCCCTTGGGAGGCAGCATTGGATCCCCCCACCCTCCAGTGCTTGATGCACTGCACAGCTGCACCTATGCAGGGTGGTTCTCCCCGTGCTCAGCTCAGTGCCAGCGCAGGGCAGGCGCTGTAACGTGGGTCCCGTTCTGTTGCAGGTTCACCAGGCTGAGCTCTCCTCTAGTCAGGATATGCTGCCAAAAAGAAGGAAGATAAGCGAGCCGAAGGAGCAGTTCTAGACACCCATCCCCTGCTGTCTGCCCCACTGAGTGCTTCTCCACACCGCTTCCTTCTTGTGTTTAATCTGAATGTTAATACTGAAATACCTTTGGGAGATTTCTTGTTCTATTGGTGGTCGTAGCGTAGCAGATTTAAGCAGAGGAAGTTTATCAGGAAGCCCAGATGGAGAAACAAGCAGTGAGTTTCTATAGGAGGTTGCATCCCTGTCAGGAAACACACACAGAATTGCTGCTGCAATTCTGGTCAGATTTCTGTTGCTAAAGTTTTTGCTTTTCTTGTGAAAAAAAAAGAGCAGGGCTGGAACTGTTGGAGGTCTCTGATGCTTTGCATTTCTTCCAGACCGAAGTACAGGTGTTCTTCATACTGTTAATGACATACTTCATGCCGTGCAGGCAGGTGGATGGCTGTTTGCATATCTTTAATTGTTGGCAGCTGTTTGTTAGAATGGCCTGAGATGATTGGAAAAAGACACATTCAGGTGGAATGATTAATTGCAGGAGGTGCCACTTTCATTCCACCAAAGCCATGGTTAATTCTGGATGTGCTGTAGAAGAACTGGAGTAATGCTGTCTGTATTGCTCAGAGCTGCTGCTCTGTTTTGGTGTGGATAGCTGAATGTTCCTTGACACGTTTGAATTTGTCCCATTTGATCGTATTAAAACACTGTTATTCAACAAATGGTTGCTGTCTTTCTTTTATGCTTTGACCGGAGCGCATTTAGGGGTGTTAATAAAACACAGGGACTGTTGTGGGGGGTTGGTGTAGTTCATATTCTTGTCTGTGTGGGTCTGACCCACAGTGCTTCTCTGTGCTGAGCAGTGGTGGTGCAGGCGTGGGATGGCTCTGTGGGCTCTGCAGCTCTGTGAGTGTGAGGGGTTATTGGCAGCTCCAGGCATCCAAATCCCGACCCAGGGCCTTGAGCCCTCTCAGCCCGGAAGCCCTCAGGGCAGGATGTCCCCGTGGTGGCTTCGATTCCTGGTTCCCTTCCTTAAGGTGCAGTCATCTGAATCAACACGTCACCGTGTGGCAGCGGCCGCTCCCTGCTGCGGCTCCGCAGCCCTGGGCCAGGTGAGCTGAGAGCTGTGGGTAAGACGGGCAGAGTGTCTGTCCCCTGTCCTCCCTGGAGGCCGTGCTTCAGATCGGGCTGTTGCTGTACCTCTCACTCTTGCACCTCTGCTCTTGATCCCCAGGTGGGGATGACGACGCTCACCCGTCGGGGATGGCGTGGGGACAAAAGGACTGAGCCTGAGGAGGACGCAGCTGCGGACAGGGAGCTGCCTGACGATGACTCCGACAACTCCAAAGCCCCCCGCCTCACACTGATGGAGGAGGTGCTGCTCCTGGGGCTGCAGGACAAGGAGGTGAGTGAGGCTCCAGGAGAGCAGCAGCTGAAGGGGTTGTGTGAGTTCCCCTGAGCCCTCCCCAGCTCAAACAACCCGCAAACACCCCCCACCAATGGCTCAGAGGAGCTGTGGGGCTCAGTGGGGCAGCTGAGGGTTGCACACAAGCGCTGCCCAGCAGCAGCTCTGCCCTGGCAGTGGTGGGAAGCCACAGTGGCTGTGCACGGTTGTGGTGTTGCTGTTTGCAGAGCATTTATTCTGCGGGTTCCTGAGCTTTGCACTTGGTTTCCTGGGGGTGCTCTCTGCACAGTGCCCAGCTCAGACCATTTGCTTTGTGCTCTTAGCCTGCAGCTGTGGGCTGGTGGCTGCCCTGCCTGGGGAGCTGGGGTAAGCATGGGGCTCGTGGGCTGAGCAGGAGGCACAGGAGAGCAGAATGCTGTGCAGGAAGCTTGGAACAAATATTTGAGAGCAGCATGGGAGCGTGGAGCAGTTTACATTCTCCCTGGGCTACGTTAAACATTCTCTGTGTGGTTAATGTGTTTCTGGGAATGGATCTTTGGCCAGCAGGAAATTAAGCGGGCACAATAGATAAGGGGGAAAAAAAAAAAGACTTTTCACATGCTTGCTTTGTTTTTGGTGGTTTTTTTTTCCCCTTCCTGTCCTTCCACATTCCTCCATGGGGCTGCAGAAGGCTGGCAGCAAGATGGGCTCCATGGCACCACGCTGCCCCAGCTCTCCTGTGGGCTGACGGTTGGACTGGTGGGAAAAAAAACAGACAATTTTAGGCAAATCCAATGAGCCCACAATGTAATTTCATTCTTGTAAGCACCAATATGTTATGATTTTGACATGAACCCAGGAGCTTTCAGCTTACCTGATTTCAGACCCCTAACATTTGGGGTGGGAATACGCCCTCCAGGCCAACAAATCAAAATCTTTGGTGACATCTGCGCCCTTTTTCCTTGGGCAATTTATTCCGTAAGTCCACCTGCTGAAAATATAAA
Organism: Bambusicola thoracicus; assembly: GCA_002909625.1. Classification (NCBI taxonomy): domain Eukaryota; kingdom Metazoa; phylum Chordata; class Aves; order Galliformes; family Phasianidae; genus Bambusicola; species Bambusicola thoracicus. Next base: position 10,781 of record PPHD01002022.1, on the reverse strand, counting down.
ATCCTTTGCATCTGCCATGAGGGAAGGAAGCGGGGCAGGTTGTGCAAGCATAAAGAGTTGCTTTGTCTTTACTCACCAGGAAATGAAGAAAACAAATAAAGCTAAAATCTCTGGTTTATGGTTCTCTCAGCTACTCAACAACACAGTGTTTGTATGCTCTGTGCAAACAGACACGATGGGGAATTTACCGGTGCCGAGGAGAGAGGAGTCACTGCCTGGTCCTGAGGGCAGCACTATGGGTGGTACAGGGCATGATGGCGTTGGCCGTGGATCTGAGCTTGCACTGCTCGCACTGCAATAGGGGATCAGTGGGGGGAAATGTTCTTGGCTGGAGCGGGATGTTGGGGAGGGCTGGCTCTTGTCCCTGCCTGTCCCCAGCCCCCTGCCTGTCCCCTTGCTTGCAGGGCTACCCATCCTTCTGGAATGACTGCCTGTCCCCTGGTCTGCGTGGTGGCATCCTCATCGAGTTGGCGCTGCGGGGCCGCATCCATCTGGAGCCACTCACAGCAAGGAAGAAGAGGCTGCTGGACAGGAAGGTGATGGCAGTGGGGCTGAGGGGGTGGTTTAATGGGTCCCAGTTGTTGTGTCCCCTATGGTGGTGGCTTCCCTCCAATGCTGTGCTGTGCTGGGTGGCTTTGGCTCATGGCTTTGCCCACCGGTGCCCCACTTGTGGCACTTCTCTTGCGTCTGCCCACATCGGGGCCTTACAGTTTCTGGTTGTTTCTCACAGGTGCTGCTGAAGTCGGCTGCTCCCACTGGTGATGTCCTCCTGGATGAGACCCTCCGGCACATCAAAGCCTCTGAGTCCACGGAAACGGTGCAGACCTGGATAGAGCTGCTCACTGGTTGGTCCAAGGGGAAAGAAAACACAGGTTCCTTTAAGGGTTTGGGTTGGAAGGTACCTCACAGACAGTGCACTTCCTTCCCCTGCCACAAGCAGGGATGCTTAGCCCTGATTACCTCCAGGGATGGGGCACCCACACTGCTCTTGGCAGCAGCCCCAACGCCTCACCACCCTCTGGGTTGAATTTCTACCTCACATCTGACCTAAACCTCCCCTCTTTTAGCTTGAAGCCGTTACGCTTATCCATCCCACCCTGACTGTGTTGTGATCCCATGGTTCTGTGATTCTCCCCAGGCGAGACCTGGAACCCCTTCAAGCTGCAGTATCAGCTGCGGAATGTGCGTGAGCGTGTTGCCAAGGGCCTGGTGGAGAAGGGGATCCTCACCACAGGGAAGCAGAGCTTCCTGCTCTTCGACATGACCACCCACCCCGTCTGCGACGCCGCCGAGAAGCAGCGCCTGCTGAAGAAGCTGCAGGGCAGCGTGTTGGAACGCTGGACGGGGAACCTGCGCCGCATGGACCACAGGCTGCTGGCACTGCTGGTGCTGGCCCACGCCTCGGATGTGCTGGAGAAGGCTTTGGGCAGCCTGGAGGACACGCAGTATGAGATGGCCATGAGCAGAGTCAAGGATGTGCTGGAGGCCGACGCGGAGCTGGAGGCGGCCCAGGGCAGAGGGACAGAGGTGATCTGGGCTGTGCTGGCAGCCTTCAGCAGGGCCTAGGTCTGATGGTGGGCTCGGGAGGTGGCTGAGGGCTGTGGGTCCACACGTGGAGCTGCTCCCCTGGGAAGGGCCCTTGAGCCCCCTGGGGGCTGCGTGTGGAGCCGCCTCCTCCTCCCCACTGTGTATTGGGGTTGGGACTCGGTGCCTTTGAGGCTGTGGGTGCTGGGGGCAGCTCGAGGGTCTCTGTGTCAGAGAGGACGGGAAAACTTCATGGTGTTTTTTTATTACTGTATTTTTTTTTTCTCGTTCTTCTCCCCCACTTCCCCTCCCGGGCGGTGTGAATGTGTTCCTCTGCGTCCTGCTGCAGTTCCCTCAGTGCTCTGCCTCCACGGTGGCTCAGCCCCTCTTTCCCTTGGATTTGGGGGTAGGAGAAGCGGGGGCAGCGCTAGCACTGGGCCTCGCGGAGCTATGGGAACAGTCGGGGCTGTGTCATAACGTGGGGTCGGGGTGAGGACCGGAGGAGCGCTAAGAGTAGAGGGGCTCCGGGTTCTGCAGTGCCCCTACTGCCCACCGGGGGGCGACCTCTCCCAGGGCCTTCCCAGCGCCCAGGCTGCGGCCACGCCCCTCCTCCCCGATCGCTCTGACTATTGGTTCTTCTCACTGTCCATCAAGCTCAGTAGCCCCCCCCCCTCACGCCTTCCTGCCCACACGGTGCTGTCTCACTTCCCATTGGTTCCGGTAGCTTCACCCAGGATGGCCAAACGCGGCCCTTTTCCCCGCCCTTCGCGGGCCCTCATTGGTCGTGCGTGACGTCACCACGGCCTCCTCCCTGCGCCCATTGGGCAGGTGTCTGTCAGTCAGGCAGCCGGGGCGTCAGGGGGCGGTGGCGGCCATTTTGGAGCAGAGCGTAGGGCCGATCGGTGCGCAGGGAGCGCGGAGGCAGCGCGGAGCCGCAGGGCCGCCTCTCCCCGCCATGGCCGCCCCGTTGGGTACCGGCGCCCGCGCGGAGGACTCCGGGCAGGAGAAACAGGTGAGGAACCGCGTGGCGGGCCTTCCCGCTTCCCGTTGGCTCGGCAGCGCGCCACTCTTCCCTGTCCCGCTCACCGGTTGGCTTCTGCCGTCGTTGTTCTAGCCTCTCATTGGCTACGGTGCGGGCGCGGAGGCGGGACTTCCGGGAGAGGTGTTGGGGTTTGTGTGACGCCGGGGTTCTGTGCCGGCCGAGTACCCGCAGCGCCCGGTGCGCTCCTTCGGGCTGCGTGTGGACGGGGCCGTGCGGGGGTTGAGGGACATTTGAGGGACATCGGTCCCCTCGGTCATTGTGGTCTCCCGTGGGGCCGAAGCTCTTACATCCACCGCTGCCTTTCAGGACTCGCAGGAGAAGGAAACCGTCATCCCCGAGCGGGCCGAGGAGGCGAAGCTGAAGGCCAAATACCCCAACCTGGGCCAGAAGCCCGGCGGCTCCGACTTCCTCATGAAGAGGCTGCAGAAAGGGGTACTTATCTGTGCTCTCCACGCAGTGGGGCCAGGGGTTTCACATCAGCACTCGCAGCATCGCAGAGCCGTGGGGGAAATGCTGCCCTGAGCCCCCTGTCCTGGCTCTGGGCACCACCCCATCCTCCTAACCCTTCCCTTCAGACACTGATCTGAGCCCTCTCAGTCTTCTCCAGGAGAACAGCCCCGGAGCGCTCAGCCATTCCCCGTCAGGAGATGTTCTGTGCCCAGTATGGGACTCCCCAGCAGTTCACAGGCTGCTTGGAGCTGGGGAGCCCAGCACTGAGCCCAGAGCTCCAATTGTGCCCTCCCCAGGACAGAGCAGAGGGGAGGAGCACCGCTTTGCCTTGCTGGCCATGCTCTGGGCATTGCCCCCAGTGTCCCATTGGCCCTCTTGGCTGCTAGGGCACACTATTGGCTTGTGGTCACCCCTGTGGTCACTGGGACAGCCGAGTCCTTCTCTGTAGAGCTCTTCCTGAGCCAAAATCCTGTTGAGTGTGTGGATTAGGGAATGTGGGGAGAAATGTGCAGATCCCCACAGCCTTCTGCTGTGTCCAGGTGTTTCTCTCTGCTGTGTGTTTTGCTCATGTTCTGGGCTGGTGCAGAGGGCACAGGGGATACCAGTAAGTCAGCAGAAAAAGCCAATCCTATGGCTGTGCTCCCTGGTAAAGTAATTAAATCCTTCCCCAAGAGCCCTCTGCAGCTGCTTGGGTTGCTGCCGAAGGATCTTCTCCTTGCACAGAGTGATGCAGAACTCCCTTCAGGCCATTGTGTGCATGGCTGAATGCCCTGGCCACCCCATACTGCTGGTCCTGGTGCAGCTGCCTCGCTGCTTGAGCAGCCCCTGTGTGTGCTGCATTGCTGACAAGAATGCTGGTAATGTTTTAGGTACCAGCTCCTAAAGCAAGCACAGAAATGCAGGTTTAATTATTTGGCACAAAGCAGGAAAGGGCTTTAGGGCTGGGCTGGGCTTTGTGGGGCCTTCAAAAGCTGTTTGCAGCACCACAGCAGCACCAAATATGCTGAGGTGGAAGGGACCCACAGGGATCACCGAGTCCAAATCCTTTCTCCACACAGGACCACCCATTGTTCAAGCGGTATTTCTCAGAGCACTGTCCAAACTGCTTGTCCTTTTGCCCTTTGCTCTGCTGTCAGCAGGGCAGAGCAGCACTGTGGGGTGCACAGAGTCACGGACAGCGTGCGTGGCGAGGGAGCGGAATGCCCTTCGCACCACAGCTCAGCATTGCTGGGAGGTGTCCCAGGGTCACAGCTCTACAGGCATTTGGCCGCTTGGTTTCGGCCATAGGAGTCTGTCTGGGCTGTGTGCTTTGGGCTGGGCTGTGCTCACTGGGGAGAGCATCGTGCCTTTGTCCCACAGGCTCATCTGTTTGCCAAACTGGAATCAACTAAATCAGCAAATGTCCCCCAGCTGTGCTGCTGTAGCTGAGCCCATCTGAAGGAGGCTGCTGACGCAGCGTCTGCCCTGCAGTCACTGTTAGAATCATAGAATGGATTGGAGGGGACCCCAAAGCCCCCCCAGCCCCACTCCTCACGTGGGCTGGGTTGCCCCCCCACCAGCTCAGGCTGCCCAGCATGGGGGACCCCACTTCTGTGGGCAGCAGTGTCTGCACCGCACCGCCTCTGGGTGAAGAATTTCCGCTTCATATCTGACCTAAATCTCCCTTCGTTTAGCTGAAAGCCATTCCTCTTGTCTGCGTGTGTAAAAAGTTGCTCTCCCATGTGTTTATAAGCTCCCTTCAAGTGCTGGAAGGAGAGGGGACAGGGATGTAGGCTGCTGGCTGGGGTGAGACACCCGAACTGTGCTGGGTGTTGTGGGGAGCTGCTAAATAAAGGTCCTACAGGCCAGCCAGCTGCCTTGGACTTTCCCCTTGCGTGTTGTTTCGGTGATAAGTTTTGGGTGTTTGCCATCACAGCTTCTTAAAGGCGTGTGTTTGTAGCCCGATGTGTGCAGCTTGGCCATCCCTCCCGCGAGGCGCTGCGGAGTAACCCGAACTCCTTTTCCTCTTCCAGCAAAAATACTTTGATTCTGGTGACTACAACATGGCCAAGGCGAAGATGAAGAACAAACAGCTGCCGACTGCGGGGCCGGACAAGAACCTGGTGACAGGAGACCACATCCCCAAGCCTCAGGACCTCCCGCAGAGGAAATCCTCACTTGTTGCCAGCAAGCTGGCAGGGTAGCCCACACTCACGGGCTGTGGTGGTTTTTTTTCCCCTATTTTCTTTTTTCTTTTGGTTAATTGGATTGAACTTCACTGTACCATAGAGCTGGGAGCACCAGAATCCACATAGTTATGCGAGTATTTATAGCAAACACACACCACAACCAAGAAGAGTGTGAGATGTTGGTAGCCCAGGCCACGCAGGCAGACCTTTGGTGGATTTGGTTGCACATTTGCTTTCTGTAAGCCAGTTTGCTGCCTTAACTCTCAGCTGCTCAGAACCATCCCTGCTCGCAGTCACTGCAGTGCTGCACCCCTCCCTGCAGCACGGTGGCCCTGAGGGAAGCGAGGAGCACTGAGAGGAGTTGTGAGGTGTCATCACGTTGTGTTCTTCAGGTGTCTGTAGGGAAAGATGCAGAGGGGGAAGTGGCAAAAGCTGATACCTGGCCTGCAGTCTAGTTAGGTGTGTGTGTTAAGAGTTCTTAATTAAGTGGTTGAGTTGGGAGCGTGGCTGCAATGGAGGGCAGCAGCCTTGGAGGCTTTGCAGGCAGTTTCTGTCCTCTCTGCCAAGGATGTCTGTGGTGGTGAATGGAGTGTGGTGGGGGCTGCAGGGCATGGCTGGAGCCCGATCCCTCTGCCCCACGTGGCCCTGCTCAGAGCCCGGAGTCGTGCTTGCAAAGCACAGGACTGGTGGCGTTGGGATAGGTGTGAGCTGTGAGAGCAACAGGGCAGAGTGGTAGCCTAGAGACGAGAAAGAGATTATAGAGGCAAATGTGTGTTGGCAGTGTTATGCACCCCTGGCTTGAGGTTCTGTTGTTTTTTCTCTTTTTTTTTTTTTTTTCTCTCTTACCTTTTTGTTTCAGGCTTGAAAAAAGCAAACAGAATGAGGTCAACGTGGTGGCTGCAGCAGAGTGGGGTGCACTCGGTGCCCATGCGGTGCTGTTGAAGCAGCTCCAGGTGTGGGCCATTTGGTGAAGCCTTGGGCTGAGGTTTGTGCCAGGACAGCACCGAGTCCAAGCTAGGTTTAAACCCAGTTGTAGAGGTCGAGCAGGCCCTGTGGGTTTTAGGGAGCTGTATTGGATCAAGAGAAAACAAAGGAGGGAGGCAGTGGGTGATCCACTGCACAGCTTTCCTCACGTGTGATCCTGGCCGGGTCGCTGACGGGGCTGCACTTTGCATTCAGCTTCCATGCTGCTGCTCTGAGCAGGGAGCGAGGCTGTGCTCAGACACTCACATCTGCTGTCAAGTGGTTCAATCAGTGACCCTGGGCGAGGAGCTGTGGCCCCACAGCCGTGGACTTCGCTCTGAGGAGTGTGGCAGGGATAGGCACTGTGCCTCATGCTCAGCTCCTCGCCCAGCCCTGCGCTGCCTGGCCGTGCAGCCTGCTAGGATGCTCTGCTGTTGGTCCCAGCTGCATTGTAAATAGATACGAATCATATATACAAATATATATATAATTTTTTACATCTTCATCTGTCCTCTTTTCTAGTGTGCTATGCTTTAAAAAGAAAAAAAGAGAGGAAAAACGAGAGAAAAAGAGTGAAAAATGCAAAGCCGTGTTGCAGCTTTGGGCTGCCCCTGTGCTGCTGCCTGCACCTACAGGGGGCAGGAAGGGAACAACTGACTTTTACCACGTCTTCCCACTGTACTGGAAATGCCAAGCATATTTGTACAGCAAGAGGAAACGATTGTGACAACACAGGATGAGAACCAGCAACAGAAGTTCCTTACAGCGACCATAATGTGCTGTGGGTGACGTCTGTTCTGTTCCTGGAGCAGCAGGGCTGTGTCCCCACGTCCATTGCTTGCTGGACAGGGCATGGTGGAATCTGGCTTTGGTTTTAGGGGTGTTTGCACCTTTGTCCTCTGCTCCTGAGTGTGAGTATTGCAAGGGTGAGGCTGACAGGTCGGGTTGAACCAGCAGGAGGAAAACCTTGTGTTCAGCACCAGGTATCCAAGGGTGTTTTTGGTGCTCTGTGAGCTTAAAGGGGTTTCTTTGAGGTGTGGAGAGCAGAATTGTCTGTGCTGCCCCCTGTCCTGCCTCAGCACCACGTTGTGTCTCAGATGACCTCGTGGGAGGCACAGTGGGGGAGGGTTTTTCCCCTCTTTCAAAAGAAATCTCCATTCCTTTCCATGCCATGTGCCAGGGGCTCCTGGTGCCCTCCGGAGGACAGAGATGCCCCATGGTGACATCTCCCCTCACCAGGGCTGTGCTGGTGGCTGTGAGCTTGCAGCCTTGCCCACGTTATCAACCCTGATGTCATACTTTGCGTCCATCTGCTGCCGTCACTGGGGTTCAAAGCATTGCGCCAACCCTCCCCACAGCCCCGTCATCCCAGCATCAGACATCCTGTTCCCCTTTCCCCCACCCCAAATCAGCCATTTCGTCATCCCTTCAGTCCCGCTTCAAAGCAGGAGCCGGGTGTTTGCACAGGGACACGCTGTTCCAGCTGGGTGCCAAGTATGTGCCGGTGTTTGTTTGTGCTTTACAGCTTGGCACTGCTGGGGAAATATGTGCTGGGCGCTGCCCTGAGCTGCTGGAGCGAGCTGAGCTCGCTTCTGTTATTCCTCCCAGTGCCAAGAATTCGTTTCCCAACAAGGACACATTCCTTGGGGCCACAGGGAGGGTTCTGGAGTGGGATTTCTCCTTCCAGACCCTGGTGTTGCATGGTCCTGCTTGAAGGAGTACACAGCAGGGCAAAGGATGTGTGGGGTTCACGCGTGACCCTGTTGTTTATACAGTCTGGGGCAAGAGGGTGTTGGGGACACTCGGATGGGGCTGCACCCTGAGCTCACCACAGCATCCTCCTCTGCCATTGGGTGGTGACACTTCGGATGGTGACTGAGATGTGAGTTTGAAGTGCTTTCAGGCCCCCCAAAATCACCTTCATGTTGGGAACTCCCCAGGACCTTGCTGCCTCTCTGGAATAAGAAAATCTGTCAGAGGGGTTCTGTGGGGTTTCCCAGCCACATCTGGTATTTTATCTGCACATATGGAGTTCCCCTCCATCCCACACACCACCATCCCGATGGGTTGGGCAGGGGTTTCAGGGGTTTCCCTTGTCCTTTCTGTGGGGCTGTCTGCTTTTCACTTTCCTTTTCTCAAGGTTTTGGGGGCGAGCCCACGCTCCAAAGTTAAACCAGAGTCCAGCCCCCAGTTGAAAATAATACAACCATCGATCAGAAAAAGGAAGGGCGACAAAGGAAAATAATTAGGCAGTAGCTTCAATTGTGCATTTCCATGGGCTGATATCACTCTCCTTTGATCCACAGCTGCACCCACACCGGGCGTTCAGTGCCCTTTGGACTGAGCAGCACTACAGCCCCTCCTGAGGGGACAACCAGAGTGGGTGATTCCTCAGGGGGTCCAATTCCCAGCATCCTGCCTGTCTTTGGCCACAGAAATCCCCTGAGGGTGGAGCTGGTTGAGCTGCACCAGGAGCTTTGCTTCACAGCAGCACCTTGCCCCGTTGCTCCTGGCTCTTTCACAGCAGTGGGGATGGAGATGGAGGTCTGGGGGTAAAAGAACCTTGGCTCCCAGAACAGCTCGGGTTGGAAGGAACCTTATGGCCCCAACCCGTGCTGTAGGCTGGCACCATTGCCTCGAATGGCAGCTGCAGGTGGGGCTGTGACCGCAGCAGGTGGAGGTGAGGACTCGGCTGGCCATGAGGTGAACGCACAGCAGCTCCCTGTGGGCATAAAATCGCAGTCGTAAGGTCTGAAAACACCTCATTGATGCATGGGGTCCAACGGGGAACTCATCACCGCTTTCTTCAGCGCCTCCGTGGACGGTGAGCCCCACCACCGCCCCCCGGGCAGCCC
>PPHD01002021.1:0-38412 GCA_002909625.1 Bambusicola thoracicus | reverse complement strand
CGTGTCTGGATCCTTCTGTGGATGTAGCCCTGATTGTTGCACACTTAGCTTTGTGCATGAAAGTACAAAGCTGGGATAGAACTTCAGTGCTGAATTCTGATTCCAAATCAGAAGGCTTGGATTTCCTCTTGACTGCTTTTAAGTCTCTCCTATAGAGCAGTGCTTTCACCTCCTCCCTTTTTCTTGCAACTCAGAAACTACCAGCATTTTTTTTTTCCAACTTGAAAGATATTTATTTAGAAGCTAGTTGCTATCACAAATCAATGTTATTGAGTGCAAGGGATAAATAATCAACTACCCATAGGCATTCAGAACCTTTATTTTAATTTCTAATGTGACAGTATCCCCTTTATTTTATTAGCATTCTAAAATCTAAAAGCAGCAGTTTTGCCATTCAGCTCCTTCAGAGCAGCGATCTAGGGCAGATTTTTAACTTTTCAGTAACTTATATGAATAACTTTATTTGTGAACAAATCTCTGCTTACCATTTTTGTCTCCTTGTGCTGAGTGCCTTGGCTTTTCAGTTTCCTCGAACCAAGAGGCACTTCAGAAAGGCCAGAGCAACAATCCAGGTTTCCATCTGACAAATACAAGGTGAGCTGAGTCAAGGCCAGCTGGTCACTGTAGCAAAGATCAAGGTCTGTTGCCCATACCTAATCAAACACAAACAGGTGTGTTTAAAAAAGAACAAGAAAGGTGAGATTCAGCAATTGTCATCTATTCCTACGTATGTGCTGAAAATGTATACTTATGGTTCCCTTGTGCTGGTGCATTACTGGCCCCAGTAAACTACTTCCAAACTGGAACAGTCAGAACTCCAAAGAAACTTCAAAAATAATTTCTTGGTGAGAGTTGAAAGGTTAAGGGAGAAAACAGCTACCTGTGCTACCAAGATCTTAGCAAGGATTAGAAGTAAATAGATCAACTAAACAGCTGTGAAACCTGCATCATGTTAAATAGGTAATTATCTAAATACTAAATATCACACCTGGATTTTCAACTGAAGAATAATTAAGGTTAAATAAAGTCAAACAAATAGATATTTCTAGATAGAAAAAGAGAAGTTCTGGAACGCAAAGCTTAACTGAGTAAAAGAAGTAGAGAAGAGTGGAATCTTTGTAGAGGAGTACTCCAAACATGGGCACATCCATCCTGCCTGATTACACATTATTGCATGCTGCAAAGAGTTTCTGGAGTATCCTCCTTGGAGATCTTTCCAGGCAGCCTGGATGTGGGCCTGGGCACCCTGCTGTGGGTGTCTCTGTTGGAGCAGGGCTTGGAGCAGATGCACCCAGAAGTGCCTCTGACCTCAGGCATGCTGTGGTTTGGCAGAGTGCACTAAGCCTGTGAAATACTACAAGCCCATACTAACAACGGTAGATTCTCAGTGCGAGAACCTGCAATATAAGCAACACGGCATGGGTTTGAGTCCTACTGGCCATAGAGAAGCCCCTTGACAAGTGGGTAGCATCTGCTCCTCCTTGGGTTTAATGGAGCCTGTGGGTAGCACAGATAGGTGAGAGAGAAGCTCACCCCACCTACATGCAGGACACACTTGCAGGCAATGGTAGAAATCTCACAGAACCTCCAAGAGGATTTCAAAGCGTTAAAGCCTATAGAAGCCTGCAAGATCAGTGGGGAGTAGGAGAAGGGAGCACCGCAAATTCTTTCTGTGACTCTCCTCTGCCCCAACAACCTGAGCATGGCTTTACTCAAGAGTTTTTTTCTTTTAAAAAATGCTCGTGCCTGCTATGCCAGTGAGAAATGTTAACGCACACAAATGTCTGCCCTACAGTGGACCCTTTTAAAACAAATCTAGCAGTGAATGACTTGAATAAGCCTCTGAATGTTAAATGGCATCATTATAAGGATATTAAGAGGTCAGGCAGTCAAGGCCTCTTGGTAAACTGGAGTTAATTTCTGAATCATATTCACATAGTAATGCCCTTTTTATAATGGTGAATAAATCACATCAGTAACAGTTGTTAATAACTAACTGCCAAGTATCTGGTGCTGTATTAAATATCCTATTTGTCAACTTAAATATTTCCTGCTGCATGGTATAAAATGCAAATCGGATGCTAATAGCTGGCTTTACTTAGTAAAAGGGGAATTTTCACCAATTACAATACTTAATTTTCTTCAATAATTTATTCTTTATCATCACTTCTGCAAGACAGAAAGGAACTTTCCTATCAATTTGTACTTTTCCAGTATGTGCTAACATTTTCAATAGTAGTAATCATGAACTATGCATACAGTAAATACGTTACATTCATTTCCATAAATATTATCAACAGATCAGTAGTAGCAAACGTGCCTTGAACCTTGTTTGAGTTGGGTTTTGGATTCTTTGTTAAAGTTTTGCCCCCAAAAGAGTTGGCTGGGCTATGTGAGGAGAGCAGGGATTATTGCTATCCAAGGGTTGCTCATCAGCACTGAGAAAAATGCACTAGCCACTCTGAATCCAGACCTGAGACCACACCTGTCCTTCCCAAGCTCAGAGTCAATGGCAGTAGTATGTGGAACCTTTGCTGATGCGCAAACAGAGCAGCAGAAGACAAATTAGACTGAAGGTGGACCATAAAGCAGCTGAGATGGAAAAGCACAGAAGCAAAGATGTAGTGCAACCATAGCACATCTGCATGGCTGAGAACAAAGCTTGTACTATGATAAAGCATAGAGAATGGGTTGGACATTTAACAGCAGATAAAGCAAACATAAGCAGTCATTGTCACAGGACAAATTCATTACACCCTGGCAGATTCAGACAAACCATACAGAACATGGGATACTTTGTATGTTCTGCAAAAATTACTCAACAAATCTTGTGTTGTCACTAACATGAACACTGAGTACCTGGACATCTCAGCCTTACACCCTTGTCTGCAAAACTAGTGGCTCTCATCAACAGAGTGGTCTGACGGCCCTAATGTGAAATAAAGGAAGATGCCCTTTCCCCCCACCCTGATCATCTCCTTCAACACCGTACAGGGCAACAGCTATTAACACCTACTTCAGCATCCAACCCAAGCCCTTCTATGGTTATACGAACAGTCACAAGTGCATTTTACAATGATGATATCATTGCATGTTTTGCTTTCTTAAAAACAGGGGTAGATCTCCACAGCCCTGACCATGAGGGGGAGGAAAGCAAACATGGCTACAACCCACCTATCCACCTCCTCTCATTCTGGGCCTGAGCCTGAGGCTGAACCACCCCTAATGCAAGTTAAAGCAGCCAAATGGTCATTAACGCATGCCAGCTGGGATCACCCCCAAGGATTCTTTTGCTGGCTCAGGAGTATAGCAGAGCACTATATTGTAGCTATGGCCCTTTCTGTCCTGGATATGTCCCAGACCATCTCTAATACAGAGAGAAAGAAAGGAGGAGCAGGTGACATGAGATTCCAGCTTTTTCCTAGCAGGGGATTCCCTTTTGCCATGGAAATCCAGAAGTACCCTTCAAACTGCCTTTGTACTGCTACAAAAACGTAAAACACGGCCTGGGCAACTTTGTGTTCACAAGATTGGAACGAGATAATTTTTTTCCATTTTATTAGTTCAAATTCAAGCTAGATCATTAGTAGCTAGCTGATCAAATTCTTCAATGGAACGATTTCTAAGTCCCTCTCCAGTTCATGAAGGTCATAAGTGCTCTTTGCAAAATTACAGCAATTAATAACAGGCAATGTTTCTGGTAGTTTCAAGCAAGGATGGAAGACCTGAGTCTGGCTGGTGGAGCCGTGTGAAGACAAGAGCTATACAGCTGCTTTATAGTGCTCTTATTCTGGAACTAGCAGTGGGCATCTGTTTGCTGGCTGTATCAGTTTGGCATCTTTCACTAATAATAGATCAGTATACATTCCCAAATGGAAAGAGGTAGCTCATTATATCATACTAAGCACATGTTGGCCATATTGAAGTTAGCAGGTGTCTCTTGAGTGTAATGACCTAAAATTAATTGTAATAAACAAAGAAAAAAAGCACCAGAATCCTTTATATCCATGTCTAAAGGATTCTAATTAGGTAGACTCCACAGTTGATGACTTCTCATTTTCTATGAAGAAGTTGCCAGCCTCATGCCAAAATCGCATATAGCCACTGCTTTGCAAGTGCCCTTTGGCATGCAGAACATTAAGCTAAATCGGTACAGCCAGAGCTGCCATCAGCAGCAGATGTGGAGACAAACTGAGGAAAACCTCTCATGTTAGAGTAGGGATGGGGTAGAGCAATGCTGTGAAACAAGCAGGATGAGGCATTGCTATCTGTAAGAGACAACTGAAAAATCTGCTAATAGGGACGTGCAAAAAACAACAAAAACCATTTCTTAGAAACGTCAGCATCTCCTTCTTTGTGGCGTGTGGTTCTCAAAGCAGTCTAACAGCTCCACAGCGCTAGCGCAGGCAGAACAGACATAGCAGAAGTGCTTTGGGCTGCTCTCTGAGCAGAGCAGGCAGAAAGTTCGTTTAGGTTCAACTCTAATACCACCTACTGCATTTCAGCACATTTTTCTTCAAAGTAACACAAAGCAAGTGCCAAAAGTGTCTAGAACGCCTTGACAATCCGAGCTGGGGATTGCCTGTTGGATTGTTGTTTTATGAATACATCTCTGCAGTTTAGAAAGTGATGTCTATGAGGCCAGGCAGTTAATGACCAGCTGAATTATCATCTCCTCCAGGAAATCAGGAGCCATTAGTAGAAGGCCTGTGCAAGGGTCAGGTGTAAGTAAAGCTAAAATAGTGATGCAGTCTTACAGCTTAACAAATATCTAATACTTGGGTCTGTCCTCCTTACTTCAGGATATACACAAAAAAGGCATCCTTATAAGGCTGCATGACAAGTTAGTATAGCTTACACAGCTTTAACTTGAGGTTTGGGGACTTTTGGGACACCCACGTGAAATAGAGCTCGCCTGTGAAGTCCAGAACTGGTATTGGATTTTCAAACAAATGAGAGTTCAGAGGTAACCAGAGCAGTGTTTTTATACTGACCTACGTTCAAAAAGTAGAGGGCATTGGTTAAGATTTTAGATCTCAAAAGTGGTTTTAGATAAAGCTGTGCTAAGAAGAGCAGTTAGAAGCACATCCTACACATCGTACAGGACTTACTGGCTGCCTTTCCAGGTCTGGAGCGGCTCCGTTACGCAGACTGTGCTCGTGGTTAAGACATCTCCAGTGACTAAAGTCACACTGGTAGTGTGATTCTTTACAACCGCCATAAAAATGCTTTGGCTTTAAAACATAAACTTGGGAAAGAAAGGAAACATAAATTCTTAAACAGTTGCTAAATTATAGCTTTTCTTTATCCAGTATAATTGTTTTTATCTGCATCGAGTATCGATGTCTGCGTTACTGTAAAGAGCACACCTGCTATTTTTAAAGAAGTGGTTGAACGACACTGTAAAAATGTCAATTAGTAAAATATTAACTCTACTGGGGTGTTGAAAATAGGGCTCCTTTAGTGGCTTCTGTAATACACAGTGCGATTGCTCAGAGCAGCAGCGGTGGCGGGCAGGATCCGAGGCGGCCGCCATCTGGTGGCTGCTGCCGGGATGGAGCGGTGCGGCCCGAGAGCTTCAGCTCTTGAGCCCGAACGCCACACTGCCCGAACTCTGCTCTGCTCAATTCAAGACTGCAAGGCGGTGAAGGAGAAAACCGCGGCCCTCGTTTGAAAAGAACACCGCTGAATTCTGTGAGGAAAGAAAGAAAAACAACGGGAGTAATTTTAGGATGCGCGTGTCAATACAGAGGAATGCATCCCTCAAAGCATTAATTAAACACTCGTGCCAGAGCTGACTGATGAGCCACAGAGAGCGCATCTCATCTCTAACAGAATCCCATGAGATCATCTTCCCCACAGTTTTATTGGAGTTACTTCCACTTCACAGTGTCCTTTCAAGACTTCTCTTCTGTGAGCATTTGGGACAGTGCTATCCCTTTGCTCTTCGATCAGCAAAATAACTTGGTGCTCTTTTGCTATTGCTGCAGAAGGTATGGGGCTGTGTAATCCATCACACCACTACAAAAGGTGATGCAAGACCACGCTTCTCCAAGTTATCTGCCCACACATCTATGGATGTAAGTTTGGGCATTCAAGCAGTCCTGCTCAATGAAATGGACTTATTCAGGTGCAGCTCTGTGACAAGCTGGGAGCGGAGAAGCTTCTAGTCAGTACTACGCTGGACTTTACTTCAAAGGGTTAAGGCTGTGCTCTTAAAGATCAGTCCAAGAGAATGGAGTGGGAGGCAGAAGTGACTCGATCCAAGTCACACACCTCATGTTTTTCCTCAGACACTGGAAATGCCACAGATCCATGTCCCTTCCTCAGAGGAACACAGCGATGTAACAACACTGTGTAGAAGGAAACAACGTCGAGGGAATTTGCTAGCTAGCTAACAGTAGCAATCTTTTAAAATGTTATAAGCAATGCCTTGTTGCCCATATCAAATTTATCCTATGTGGCATACAGATTTTTAAAGACTTCCAGAGTGAAGAGCCTGAAACTGAAATACATGCCAATCTGTCTTCTGCTCCAGATTCCCTGTTGTAGGAGCATGCAGGGTGAGCACATGTGAGACAGGTACTACAGCATGCAGCTCCTCAGTCCAAGAAGGCAGAAAGATGGTTTCACTTATTTGGCCCTTCACGTTCCTTAAAGAGTTGTATTTTATGTGGCATGTAACTTTACGAAGGATTCGGGGATTTTTAAGTATTTAAATACTCAGACTGTACTGGTAACAGATGTTCAATGATATATTTAATTTTTAGCTTTACTGAAAATATCATGTATCAGTTGATATTTTCCATAAAATATGACTTTGAAAGAATGCCTAAGTATACTACACTTCCAGGAAATGTATCTGAGCCTTTCAGCTACTGCATTAAAATGGGCACTTCTGAAATCAGTGAGCAAATGTTCTAAGAGTCTAATAGGATTTCTTGTTTGCCAAAAAAAATAGTGCTTTCAGGAGCACAATCTTTTGTGTAATCTCTCTCTCACAAGACAGATGGCATCATTAATTGCCTCTGTAACTAGTTAAATTTAAAAACCTGTGCTTAAATAATGTTAAAGTTGTGGTACTTGCTGACAAACAGGAAATATTAAGGTAGAATCAATCAGAAACAAGGGAAGAGATCCAAGGCAGAACAGAAAGGAATAGTAAAAGACCACAATAAACACTGATTGATTGAATACGTCCTTGTTCATGCCAGGAAATGTCACAACTTTAGTGATTTAGGAAGCATTTCTGCATTTTGGCGAACTCCTAGCTTGAGCAAAGCAATTAGCAAAACTCCCACTGACTTCAGTGGGTGAGGATGTCACCTCTTGATCTTTATAAAGCAACTTGACGTGGAAGTTATTTGATATGGCTCATCCACAGTTCTAATTACAATGACCATGTAAATACATTTTGGCATTCAAACTTTACTGCGATCTGTATTTCAAAGCTAACATTATTCTGCTTCTCTGGTTTACCACAGTCACCCTATAGCGGAATCAGTTACCAAAGCCCCATTTTAAGCCTTCTCTGTGCTTAAAATGGAATACAATTATCATAGCACTGCCAAAGAGCCAGCTTTTGCTGTGGATACCATATGTTAACTCTTGCGTTTTAAATACAAGCCTTGTGTTTAAAGCCTTTTCTCATACCATACAAGCCATGATTTTCAGATGTCCCAGAGAAACAGACACCCAAATGGATTTGAGTGCATACAGACACACCATCTTTTGAAAGTCCAGCCATACAGCACTGCTTATTCCATGAAGAAGAGGCATGTTCCCTGTTACAGTTAAAGTTTTTCTAACAGTAAAGGTCCTAACCTTTAGGTTAGATTGTAGATTGTAGAAGACAACACACTTGCTCTGGTAAGTAGGTGAGTGCACAAACAATATCAGAAGACCTAAAAACCAAGGAGATGTTTTGGGAATAAAATAAGTAATTGAGACTTGATGCAGAGATCTTACATTAGCATCTGCATGCAAATGCCAATTTTGAATTTGTAAACACCACTATCCATCACTAACAGAAAACGTTTTACTTTATTTAAAAATGATCTTGCTTTCTTTAGTCTTCAAACACAAGGCCACTGCCCAAATACTGAAAGCTCAGCCTCCTCACCCAGAGCTTACTTTTAGTCTGGTACGATGCTTTACATTTGTACATCTGGCTTAATATTCAGCCCTTTTGGCCAGTAACAGTGAAATTTGCAAGAAAGTAATAATTTCAAATATATTAATCTCCCATGAGATTCCTAAAATAGGCAGCTGGGTAGGGGGAAAAACCTTACTGGTGAGCTTGCAACGGGAAAGGCTGTGGGGTGACTTCAGCTGGAGAACATGTGGGAACTTAATTTAAGGTATGAATCTATGGGAAACCTGGCTTCACTGCTCTTAAGTTCATTCTGCTTAAAAATAAAACCACCACTTGAAGTATTCAAAAATGCCCTTCATTTGTTTTTCCCAGCATCTGACTTGTGAAAGAACTTAATAGATCACATTATGACAAGAAAATCTGACCTCATAAATAAAGCAAATGCCAGGCTACTGTAGCATAGAAGCATGCAAGATGAATATTTTGTACAGTGATCAAAACTGATCATCAGCATTCATGCCAGAGGTTAGATTACAGTCAGACTAGATGATCTTAGTGGTGTTTTCCAACCATAATGATTCTACAGTTATTTCCTTACATCCATTTTCTTAACTATTTGTTCCGTGGCACTGAAAGCAGAGTGTGCTGGGACAGTGGCCACCATTCCTCTGCTTCCCTGCCATCCACCGCAGGCAGCAGCAGATTCTGGAGTCAATACCCTTCTGCTGTCTTGATTTATTACATTATTTTTTATGCTGTCAAAAGTTCTGATACAGCTGACTGTGAGGTTTTGCTGATGGGCTTGTAAATACTGGCAGGAAGTACTAGGGTCACTTGAATGGTTCTGATTCTGCCATTTAAAAGACCCCATTACTCATCCACACAGAACACTCTCCTGGGCAGGATTCCATGAGAAAGCATTAATTTAATCCCTTCCATTTTGCTTAGTTATGCCTGTTGTAAGTCACATAGTTCACCACTCCAAAACTACACTGCTTTCCTAGTAGCATTTTCCTTCTTAGGAAATTTGAGGTGCTAACCTTGAAATATCATAATTTAAAAATGCTATATTGTTCAGTCCAGACCCCTCAAAACCCATCTCTTCTCACATCAGTGCAACACGTGCCCATGGTGGGAAGCTTTCAGGACTGGAGAATGCACGATATGCTGTCAGACACTACCAGAAAACGGACTTCCTATCGCGTCACACAGTACCTGGATTTGCTGATCTTCTACAAAAATATTCTGAAATGCTCTAAAGCAAACAAATTACTAACTGCACGTACATTTGCACTGCAGCAGGAAGTGGTGTGTGGCCTCAGGCTGGAATGACATCTCGCTTTGCTGTGCTGAGGGCTCCTGATACTGTATGCACAAAGGCTGCACAGCTTCACAAGGGTGAAGATAAAAAATATCATTTCTTCTTCAGATTCATCCTCAAACTGTATCTGTATTCTTATAGAGACACAGGCTTATTCAAAATGTACAATCCCTACAATTATTCTTTTGCAGAGCAAAATACAAGAGATTTGGAACATTGTGAAACTAAAATACTCTGTGTGTTCTTAGCCATGACTTGTCAGCTTAATGCAGGATGATGTTATTTTTGGAGAAAACACTCACTGAACAAAATATAAATATTACTTTCTTATCATTCAGTATTGCAGGAAACCCTTTAGGCTTTGTCAGGTTGTTTCTCTTCAAGCAAAACATTTAAAAGGTTCCTCAGGTCTAACAGGCAGAGCAGGTCTAAATTGTTATGTTATTGTTAAAATAACCACAGGCTCTACTTACCTCCACGTGCCTCACTGCTCAGAAATAGTGCTCAGAAGGGCAAAGTTTTTTTCTGGATAACAGTTTGGAGTCAAATAGGAAAGCGGGCGTTTCTCCATCTCAGAGGGACATTATGACACATCGCATCCGATCTACTCACCTGCTGCTCCATTGTTTGTGGATGGATGAAAGTCACAAAATCAACTGAGAAGTAACCAAGCACTCCTTTAGATTTACAGGCTTCTCCAATTTTTAAGCAGAGTGAATTAAGAACTGCTGGATCAACAGATCTTTGTGGAATGGTAGTGCCAGATGATCGCAGAGGTCCGTCAGCATGGAGTTGGTCTCCTGACGACACTACTTTTATCTCGCCCGTTGGCTCTATCAGCATATCCACTGTAAGGTTTGTGACATTTTCTGAGAGCGGGAAGGCTTCTATCACACCACCTAGTAAGAAATGAATTAGCAGTTAAGCTAGTAATCAAATTCACATGTGATGCTCTTCAGAGTGCACAGAATGAAACCATCCAGCTCCTATTGTGCTCAGACATTGCAGGGAGGAATGCTATGGAAATACAGCAAGTAAATAAATGTAACGGGAGCAGCATAGCTAGGACCCATGAATCTCTTAGAAGAGAAAGATCTCCTGTAGCACTGAACAGTTCAACCAGCGGCTTTTGATCTGCAGATCCTTTGCAAGCAGTTCCAAACTTGAACCATATCAGATATGTGACAGGAAGAATATGCTCTTGTGTAATATGAATGACCTTCGGGCTGTCTGCCAGCTCAGCCAAAAGAGCAGTGAAATGACATTATTGGGACCTTTGGTGAGCGGTATCTCCTGCTAGGAAGTACTCTTGGAGATTGCCATCCATACAATGTCCTGAGATGCATCATCTGCCTTTTAGTACTCATCCACATGAGGAACTTGGTATGTAGAAAAGCTGACTACTTCTAGCATGGTTGTCTGTAGGAAAATCACAAGTGTTCTGGCTTGGCCTTTACTGAATGCAATGCCACAAACTTAGGATAAACTCATATGTAATGAAAACTGCTTTTATGTCAATTAGCACCTTTTTTCACCCAAATATGTTCAAAGCTTTGCCTCACAGATAAAGGGATGTACAAAACATGTATATCCACAGTATACAAAACAATGGCATATCAGGGCAGAATCACCATAGAAACTTAACCACCCTAAACACAAACACTGTATTTCTTCAGTCTAGAATCTGGAAAAACCATGTTAGTATAGGATGCTAACACACCTCCAGCACACTGATTTGCAGAGTCCAAGAGATAATTTTGTTTGCACTGCCTGTAATGGACAAACCTGGGTTCCCTTCTGAGCTCATCACCAGCTGGATACTGCAAAGGTGTCATGACAGAGTTAACGCATGAAGCACCGATGAGGTCTCAACACCATACAAACAAAACTTCCAGCTCTCAGACTGGAACTAGCCCAGGATTAAAATAGGTTAAATTCTTCAATGAGACATATGACTGATAGAATAGTCACCTACCATTCATTCGCAAATGAACATTTGAAGCGTAATGGAGAAATAAAAGGAGATAAATATTTAAACGGGCCCAAGATTAACAAGAATATGGCATACAATATGGTATAATTACTCCTTATAACACTTAACAGCGACTTTGCAGTCTTATTTACCTTGACTAAGAAATGTTTGGAGGAATTTTTCCCATGTAGGGAATCGTTTCTCATTGACTGGCTGTACGTGCTGTGCTAAAAGGCCCGGCAGCTCCTGGGAGATCTTCACCAAAGCTGGCTCCTGCAGAAACAAATTAAATAGAACCACAAGCAATTTTACTACAGAAATGAAAACTGCTTGTGGGGTGATTAAAAACCAGGCCTCCAACAGGCAAAAAAAAAAAAAATGTGGTTACTGTTTACCCACAGTCAGGAAGCCTTTTTTTAATTTTTCTACTTACTACTCTTCGCTCCGATTGCAAATTGTTCTTCTCTGAAAGACAGTTCCACCCCCCGCCTTCAGCGTAGCATCTATTTCATTATAATTTATATCAATAATTTGATCTGGCAACTGAAAATGCTAAGCACTTGGTAACTGCTTACTGATCAATACCAGCAGTCAATAACTTCCACACTGTTTATATTTCGAAACGGAGCATATTGAAATAGTCACATATGCCAGACATAGTGTTACTGGCTCTCTTTATGTTTAAGCTGCTCTATAAGTACAAACACCCTCTAGTTACAATAAATAAATACACAAGTACATAAATGAAGAAATGAGGGAATAATCAAGCAAGTTTTTAAAATGTTGCATTCTCCAGTCTGTAACAAATTCAGAAGTGTATTTGTACCTTTATGTATGGTAGAATTTGATCAGCCATATTATAGATGATAAACTAGCTTTTTCCTTGTATCAAGTTCTTTGCTATGTTATCGCACAAGCAAACCAACCCCATTAAATACAGAAACTAACTGCATTGCTTTTACTGCTCAAAACCGTCCCAGAAGTACACAAGCATATAAAGTGCAAGGACCCTGACTCTATTGCTGCGGGCTCCTTTCCTTGCTGCTTCATAAGCATTCTCCTTCTTCCCTTGGGTCTCTTTGCTTCTATTTTACATCCTCTCTCCAGCATCCTGTGCTTCTGAAGATGACCAACTGTCCTCTGATCTTGGCACCGTCCTAAGCCACAATCAGGCCATCAGGAGCACTGGAGGAACATGATAAAACCTTATGGCTAACATCTAGGAACTGAAAAAAAGAAACATTCTCTTTCTACACATCAGTGAATTTCAAGAGATTGGCTTTGTCGTGAAACATGTGACATAATGCAATCAAAGATGCAAATTGATAATCGTCTTGCTGCAATTTATCTAACAGAATGAGGAGGATGTGCCAATAATGAGGGTATAGACTCCACATATAGCAGACCTAGATACATCCTGTTCCTGGGTGCAGTCTGCCCGTGAGACTTTGGAAGGTGACTTTCTTATGGGCTTTCCAGCCACAAAAAGTGGGATGGGGTTCCTGTGCCCTCAGTGAGGAACTGGTGGTGATCTATGTGGGCTCACTACAGACAAAGTAAATTGTTGACTCTAAATATCTCAGAGAAAAATGTTAATAAATGGTTTAAGTGAGTGTACCAATATACTAAGCATATATAGGTTTATGGCAAAGACAAAGGATCACATAAAGAGCAAGAACCAACTTCAAAATCTACCCAGATTCAGGTCTTACAATGATACTTTCCTTACCAAAAAAAAAAAAAAAAATCTGTAACAAGAAATTTAGGGCTTTGGTACTTTGGCTGACTGAAACAACAGAAAAGTGAGCAAATATCAGTTGGCCTTGTCTTGTTTTGTATTCATTCTGAAATATTGCTAAGCCAAGAAGTCGCAAGATCAGGTGGTTTGTTGCACCCTGAAAATAAATACAGCTTTGGAGAGAGGATCTGAACCATGATGAATGATGTGGAGCTGCTGACCTATGCATCAGCTTGCACCTGTCAGCGTGTTCAGCAATACCTCTATAACACCGAGTCTCATCCCTGAGCCCTAATGCCTTTGGGTATTGTGAAATGAACTTTACTGGTTCATACACTGAGGCTGCTGGCAAGACAGAGACCATTCACTTCATCTGTATGTACAGGAACATCAAATGCCACTACTGTCAGTCCATGTGATGGACCTCAAACAAGACTCCTGCAGTCTTTCCTCACCAGCCTCAGTGCTGCCTGTGGCAGTGAGGTCAAATACCACTGAAGCTGAGGATGAGCTCAGGGCCTGGCAGGGCCACATGGGTGCCCATGGCCCCAGCTCAGCAGCACCCTGCAGCTGCAAGCTCCATCAGGACAAGCTGACTGCAGAAGGTGCATGCATCCAAACCAGCCACCTCACTGTTTTCTTTTTTACAGAAATAACTAATCCAAGGAAATATGAGAAATGTTCTGGCAAGATCAAACCCATTGTAGCAGTGCTTTTAACAAGGCATGCCTGGATAATCAAGGTATTCACAGAAGGGAGGCAGGCAGCCGCTTCATAAGGATCAGCACCTGGAGTTCCAGCTGAAGGTTTTTTTTTTTGCAATGGTAAGCTCTAAAAAGGCAATAATCCTGATTATAGGGAGTTTTAGTAGGCAAACACCAGCCCAGATCCAACATTCCCTCACGAAGGCAAACCTTTTAAAAGGATCAGCGCTCTGTAGGCTAATTTCATTTAAATGGGACGGTATCTCCAGCAGAGCTTACCAATGTTTTATTTCTTGATGTGGCCCCAAACAATTCAGAATCATAGGCTGGATGTGAACAGGGAGCATTTGTTCGAATCTTTCAGTTGATGTTTCTTAGCACCAGCAAAACACAAGCAGCCCAATACTGTTTACATCGTTTGGAAACCTTTAAATCTGTCCATATGTTTTGCACCTTTTTATAATGATGAGTAAGCATGAAAAATTGACACCTTTTTCCCCTCTAAACACAAAATAATTTCTCACCCTTCTTCGTGCTGAATCTTAAAAGGCTTTTTCAGAGTAGCAGTTGCAACAAAAAAATAGGACCAAATGTGGCATATGTTGAAGGCACTGATTGGAAATCTTCTTGAGAAAGATCAGTCAACAAAGAAAAGCCTGTTGAGAAGATAAGTAAATAAACAGAAAGAAGAAATAAAGTTAGACCTAGGAAGAAAGACCTAGGGACATAAAGAGGCTACCGAGCAGAATGCATGAGAAAAACCTGGGGCTTTTTAGCTAAAAATCAGATGGAAAGGAAATTATTTAGACCTTGCAAGCAAATAGAGTGAAGAAAGTGACTCCAAATAAGTAAAGCTGACTGGGCCAAAGAAGAACAGAATGACAGATCCTCAGCAATACAAAGTGCCCGATCTTTGTTGAAGTCAATGAAGCTACGGCAATTTTTGCCACTCCAACGGCGCTATGACAATTCACGCCATTTATACAGCATATCCTTTATATTGTGATCAGTGGAGCTGTGATAACTTATTCCAGCTGCCTTGATGTGAACTGCTGCAGCCCAGCTTATCCTTATGATCTGAGCAACACCACCAAACGTGGCAATATTAGAAAGGTCCGGTAACTGCTTTTGAACTGCAGTCCAAATACAGGTAATTATTTTCTGTTCTGCAAACTGAACCAAACTGACATCTTTTCACATTCGTACAGGTACCTGCTGACCAGAACCACAGTCTGCCCTGCTGCACTAAACTATTTGAAATGCTTATCACAACTGAAACGTTTTCAGATGTGACATACTGACTACCCCACCTACTTAAAAGTTTGCAACCTGATTTAATGCCCAAGCGTTTAATTCTAAACTGCAAATTTTAAAATTAAAAAGTGCCATTTTTGCCTTCCATGAGCTGGAAAAGTATGTTCTGATAGAAGGTAACATCATGTAAAACAGCCATCATTACCAAGTAACACAAATGTTTTTCGTATGTAAAATTGCTTTGTAAAATATTTGCTCCATCTGCTGAAAGTAGCAAAGACAATTTTCCCTGATAGCTAATGGCCCATTTCAGCTGTATGGCAAGCGATTCGCCATGGCTGCAACTTGCATTAAGTAGAATGGCGAAAACAGCGCACAGAATTCTCCACTTATGCAGTATTATCTACTCACTGCTTCCTGAGAGCCCGTCCCTCATTACCATGGCCTTCGCTTTGGATCAGCACACAGGACTAGGGTTGCTTTGACTCAAGAGGCTTTTTGTCAAACCGAGGCACATATGCTACGCTTCAATCTAAAAGCACAAAACAGCCACTTTCCTTGACGACGAGAACAAGAAGGTTAGTTCTCTTTCAACTTTCCAGCACTTAAACTGCTGTTCCTTTTTTCACACCACATGGGGCCATGGTTTTCTCTTCTGGCTCATGCTGTCACTCTGCACGCTGAGGATTTCAATATATAAAGATCAAGCACTTCTTTTAATTCTAAATTCAGTTACACACGCGCGCACACAAAGCAACAAACGCTGGCCGAGTCCAAAACACCCCTCCCAATTGCTTCGGGTTCATTGTATACTCTGCTACTTAGCATACCTCTATTGAAAAGCACATGTTTACATTGTGCCCCAAACTACTTCAACATCTGCTAACAGACCAATAAAAGATAAATAAACCAGGATTGTTTAGAAGGAGAGATCCTTTCTATTTCCTCTGAACGCTCCTGAACTGGCAGCAGCAATATGCTGCCGAGATCCCCTTTTGTAGATGTCATCTCAGAAAACAATGTATGCAGGGAAATCAAAGACAAAACCACCGCAGCAAGAATCAGGCAGAAGAAGGATCCTGAAAGCTCCATCAAACAATTCTGTAGGTTTATGCACAGCACGTTAATTGGAGACGAAGACAGTTTCATTAAATTGTTTTTTCTTCCTACTCCAAAAAATACCCTACGTGCAGTGCTATTTTATGCGCAAAGGTATCTGTTTGGCAAGAAAGTGGCCTTCGTTTTTCAAGGCTCCCCACGTGTACCTCCAAAGTGAAGAGAACGTGACACAATTTTCCTATTTCCTATAAGCCCCCCAGAATAAATCTCATGTTCATGTCAAACACAACATTTGTCAATTTGGGGGTCTGTGCTGACTGCCCGCATACACAACCAGATAACCAATACTTGGGAGCAGCTTTGCCAAATTTATCCATCTCTGCAAATGCACCATCAATTCAGATACCCTCAAATTAATAAAATGTTCCTAATTAGTTTCTTTTTGTATGTTTCGAGCTCCGAACAATTTGCTCACCTTCTCTTTTTGCCCTCATTTCTGGCTCTTTTCTCTAAAGAAAGGATTCCAATGAATTCCAAACAATGCCATTTCAGGAAATAAAAACGGCACCGTACGGATAATCCACAGTCACTCGCCAGGAATGTTATCAAATTGCTGAGCCTTAACGCAGAAGGAATTGTCAGACAGAACCTGCACTGCGTTTTGCAAACAACACACACTTAAACTTTCTTAGAGCTGCCTATGCGCTCCTTTTGGGATTTTAGCAAAATAAACATTTTTAAAATAATCCAAGCAGGCATTTTATTGCGCGAGAGAACATTAACGGATTTCAGATTTCTTTAGTGCTCTTGCTTTATCCTCTCCCTTCCACGCTGTTATTGCTAAAAACTGGCAGTTAAATTCAATTGATTCAAAATATTCGGGATCCATATGGCCTCAAACCCTGGAGCTGAAGTTCTGATATTGCCTCACTGCTGTTTTCCAGCATTTGCCTCTACTCTAGTCCCCAGATGGTGGAAGTAACATTTAAACCTCCTTTCCTCTGCCTTGTACAATAGACCTTGGCACCATTTCAACTGTTTACTCCGGTAATTAACAGCACTGATACCACAACAATTACAACTCCTACAATCTTAACACAATAATGCTATGAATTAGTGAGAGCTAATGGCTGGAAGGTATAGTGGTTCCAGACTGCGAGATCTGTGCATTTTTAGAATAAAATAAAAGGTACAAACAGCACGCTTGCGGTAGACAATGATTACCTAGTAATTAGTTTACACAAAGCTTCCTATTTAATGGCAAAACGCTGTAATTAACGCGTGACAGAAAATCAAAGGGTACTTTGTAAGCATATGAAAAATTAACACTGCAGGCCTATAGCTTTATGTACTGATTAGAAGCATATTAAATCAATAGGACATACACACCAACAGCTTGCATATCTGATTATTCCCGCTCCCAGGAATGGATGTCGTGGCTTCCAGTTAAGCAAGGACTACAATTGTCGTGCTTTGGTTTGCTTGGGATTTAGGAATCACCCAAAACATCGCTTCAGCAGCTACACAGAGATACTAACAAACTGAGTAAGAAGAGCACTGCAGATAGCTTAAATATTCGCTATCCGCAAACAATTCAGGGTATGTTGCTGACAGAGCACTGTCCGTAGCAGGAAACAACCTGCAACTGTTAAGCTTCACCAACATTAAGTTCTCCTTGAAGTCTTAGGGAATCTTTCTCTTTTTCTATTAAATACCATGTTGGACAGAAGAAATTTTAAAAGCTTGTCAGAAATTTGCTAATGTATCTTCTGCATTTCTGCCACAGCTCCTGGCCCTCTTCAGGCTGGAAAAATCTGCACACCTACAACTGTGTGCAAACAAGGGCTGAGCCTTGCTTCAGAGCGCCTCCGCTCCACATGCTTCAAAACCAGTCAGAAATCAGTGTGCTGACGGTGCCCTGTTTCTGTGTCTCTTTGACAATACTATGGGTGGTTTTATTTTGAGCTGTCTATAAGCACGCTCTTTACTCTGAATTCTTGCTTCGGCAAAGAAAGAGAATACAGGACATAAGCTTCAGGTTTCTTACAATGAATGCAGCTCATTCAACCAGCTAAAAGCTTCTTCAGTGCTATTCCTGATTTTCAGGCAACTGCAAAGTTTATCTAATTACTTATTACAGCGCTTTTGAATGTTGACTAAAACCTCTTAAATTTAAAGAAAACCCCAGAATTTCACAGCATTTTATCTTGGCCTCTGAAACTAATTTTTCAGAAGCAATCCACGCACAATCCTGAAACCAGCATCTGAATATCGCCTCGTGCAACTCAGATCAAAAGTTAGATTTTCTGGATTTATCACCTTTTGAAAAGATTTTGATTTTCTGTTACGCACTTTAGTGAATTAACCAAGATATGCTCTATAGGGAAAAGAAACCGTGACAAAACAGGGTGACACAAATGGAGACAACGAGATTCAAACACTCGAACATTTGAAACAGGAGGCTGCCCAAGCACATTAAATAGCTTTTCCTCTTCTACAACAGATACTTAATGGAGACTTTTGTAATGGCTGCGTAGCTACGGCCAATTACAATGGCTTATTCAAGAGATATTTGTTGCCTGTTTTTGTGTTCTATTTTTGTACTTCAGCTCTTTTCCTCTTTATCTCCACACAGCTCTCCTTTTGTTTTCAGTCTGATTTTACTTACCTTAGGTTGCTGCTAGGTAAACTCACAACACACTGCTGATCCGGGTGGTTAATTAGGAGATGCAAAGTAATAAAAGTTAATTCTGAAATTGATTTGACTATTAATCCAATCTTGTGATTTAGCTACTATTTAAACGTGTTGTTGTACAACGTGGGGGGATCCCTGCACAGTCCTGCATTGTTTTCTATAGAATCACGGAATGGTTTGGGTAGGAAGGGACTCTTCATCCAGCTTCAACCCCCTGCTGTAGGCAGGGACACCACCCTCTAGACCAGGCTGCTCACAGCCCCACTCAGCCTGGCTTTGAATGCTTCCAAGGAGGGAGCATTCACAGCCTGTGTCTGTGTCTCACTGCCCTCACAGTAGGA
Organism: Bambusicola thoracicus; assembly: GCA_002909625.1. Taxonomy (NCBI): domain Eukaryota; kingdom Metazoa; phylum Chordata; class Aves; order Galliformes; family Phasianidae; genus Bambusicola; species Bambusicola thoracicus. The sequence continues at coordinate 19,233 of PPHD01002021.1, read as the reverse complement.
AGACTGTTGGAAGAACAGAAAAGGGTGTCAACAGGAAGGCAATGTCATCCTGCATCTAAAAGGCAAGGGGACTGCAAGTGATTGAGGTTGAGTCAGGAAGCACTGCAGACTTTGACAGCCTGCTGTCTATTCCAAAACAAGACAAACATCTCTAATAACACACATGGTATGCTATTTCTCCACTGTTCTTCAGCTTGAGCTCTGAGTGGGCATCTGGGCATCCTTCCTCATACTCACATGAGTTTGGCTGTGTGAGGTCAGCCTAGCCCCAGACCTTACCTCTGCCAGTGGCCACAGGTGGGTGCCCGGGTAATAGCATAAAAGCAAAACAGGCATATTCATTACCCATATACTCTCCCACCATCCAACAATTGACAGTTCAGAACCCCCCCCTAAGCCAGAGACAGTCAGCAATTTTAATAACCAGTAGTTTTCTCTTTCAAGAATTTATACAGTGTCAGCAAGGATCCATATAAACATAGGTGAGATTTTCCCCAAACTGAAAAAAATGTTAACTTTAAATAAAACATTCCTGGCTTTGTAGCATGCTTTGGATTACTATCTTCTAGTAAGCATTAGGGCTATCTTCCTGTAGATATTTCAAATGCTCTCATCCAGTTTTCTTAAACTCGTCTCTACTGCTTTTCCATGTATACTACTAGTAGCAGAACCACTATTTCAGGTATGAATGGACTAACTGAAGCTTGAATTGGTACAGAAAATAGGTTGGAAAACCGTGACATAATGGCATAAGAGCATCTCACAGCACATCTCACACAATGCATATATCTTATATGCATTTAATAAATGGTTACAAAACTAATTATTGGAGGACGCAAATAAATTCACTCACATTGCAAGATACCCTCAAACAGATGAGGTTTCTCAGTACTCTCTGACCATTTTTGGTTGTAACTGGGGTCAGATTCCAATTTTCATACTGACAAATACGTTTGGAAATTGCCCCCAACTGCCAAGTGAGCATACTTGGTGACAGCAGTTCTCTTGATATTGAATACCATTCAAATCTGGGCCTCAGGATGACATTTTTGATCAGCTGGCAGACTTATGCCAGCCTTCAGAAGGATGAAGGCCTTACAGAGACATTCAGCATAGTTTGTGAGTTGTATTCCTTATGCAGCTGCAAAATAATTAATCACTCATATAACTCAGCCGCTGCAATACGTTAACAAGGTAAAATACATCAATAATCTTGCCCCACATTTTTGCTTGCCCAGTGCTGTATTTGAAATGAGGAACCTAAAATCAGTCTCATTTTCAGATGGAATTGATTTTTTTACTATTCAAACTCAAAAACTACATTATTTTTTTAATACCTTGCCTACCACATACCAATGAGGAAAATTTGGGTATCGTGTCTTAAACTGCTATGCAAATGATGCTATTTGTAAGTATTAACATAATTTAGTGCTTACAGTCATATCCTCATTTCTAATAATTCTACCAGAATGGAGACTCTTTTCACTGTACTCTTAGCCTGCAGGATAGTCTTTCATCAAAAAGCTGAATTTTTTAATAACCTGCCAGCATATGTTTTGTATGTGGCAGCCTATGCCGATGACACAATGTCTTCATTATCCAAGGAAGCAAGTCTACGTACTGTAACAGGACGTTAAAGGATGCCTGTGCTCATAAACTAACGCTTTGATGTTTAAATGTGTATCATTACAATGGTATTCCTTAACAAAGGATGATTTTAATCCTCTGCTCTCAATGGTAATACTCAACGGAGACTGCAATTCATTATATATGAGAAAGGTCTCCCATTTTAGAAAAGAGGGCTAATCTCAGAAGGCAGAAACACTTGAACGTACGTATTCAAACAAGAGACTGAAAACTGCAGCAAGTTTCACTCTGCCAAAGCTCACTTGAAAACTGGTCTGGACAAATGGAAGTTTTCCTGCTGACACTAGAAAATTAGATCAGATGCATCATTCCATACATAGTTTCCAACATATGACAAATCATTACGTTTAAGGGCTTCTAAAGGATTGGCTCCCGGCTGCATCAAATCCTGACATAAACAGCGTATGAAAGAGAAAGCAAAGAAAGCTGGTTATCACTGCGTCCCTTTAGTCGGAGTCACTTAGCCATGGAAGAATTAGGAACACTAATAGAACTCTAGGTAATAATGCTTGCAAAGGGAATTGATAGCAGCAAAGAACTAGACTTTGTGAAACTGCATTTCATCATGTCTTCTCCCTCCAGTGCTGGCGGTGGGAGCAGGATGCGGCCATGATCTGGTAGCTTCATGTTCCAGATTGCTCAGTGCCACACTGTTCTTCCACCAGGGCAGCTCTCCAGTGCTCTGCTTTGCATTGCCTGCCTCGTACAGAGCGAGGGATCCTTAGCACACTGGCGAAATTAGCGCTTCAGTTTTACATGATGAGCTCTGTTTTGTAATGTGGAATTATTCTGTAGCTGTCAAATGCAACAGAACTGTAAGCAGCCCAATTTGAAATTTTAATACACAATATAATTCAATCAAAAATTTCAAAACTCTTTCGATTGAATTAAAAAAAAAGATCAAGAGAGCTGTAATGAGTAGTTTATGTAAATTAAACAATTCTTTCTGTACACATTCCTTCTGGCTTTAAAACCATTACATGAGGAATGAATCTGGCACTGCATACGGAAATATTAAATGCTTACTGAAATTAACATGTTTAAATACCAATGAATATTTAAAGCACAAACAGTTCTCCGAATAGCAGAACTAATGAACTCTAATTTCAGATCAATTTTTCTGTGGTTGAGATGCAACATCTTACAGCCTCTCTCCAGCATGTGGATTCTTACCCATCTCAACGTTCATGGGTTCATGCTATACTGTTTCCCTCAGTGAAGCATTTATACACTCTCCCTTCCTTAGCTGGACGCCTGCTGTAATGAAACACGCAGGAGCCTGATGTTCTCTGATACCTCGAGTGTTGTGTTTTATACAGATGAGAATAAAAAGTTAAAGGCTTAAAAGTTATCAGTGAGGAAAGACATACAGAAGTAATAATTCTTAGCAAAACAGAATCAAAGTTATCACTTTGTGGTTTCAAAGTGACTGGTATTGCTCACCATGTTAGCTCAACGCTTTTGTTCCAATAATTCCTATCTACCTACATAGCTGTGCGGCTCCACCACCTATATAAACTAAATGCTTTGTACTGAACTCATTCCACAGCTGGATTTCAGACATTTGCTTACATCTATATCTTTGCTTTAATTTGAGTTACCGGTGCCTACTAGTTCATACACTCTACTCTGAACTCTGCAACATCAGCTCTTACCTGTGTCTTAAAAGCTTAGACTGAAGAGTCATGGTGAGGAACAACCCCAGCAGGCTATTAAGAAGCCAGGACACCGAACAAGATTCCTTTATTACTTACGTGTGCCCACTTCTTACTCCATGTCTCAGGGCTGTGCTTCTGGCGTTCCTTTAGAACCCAGTGGTAGCACTCCAAATGCAAGATAATATCACAGAAGGCAGTGCCATTTCCTCCATATTCGTCATTCATTTTAAACAGCCAGCGCCGCACTTCCATGTTGTCCACAACCAGCTGGCTGAGAGCACCGATCAGCTGTGGAGCACACAACAACACGAAGAGCTTTTGCACTGTGACAACATCACACTGCTCCTTGCTCTAGACTCCCCGTTCCCAAACATTTGGAAATTTACTTCCTAGCTATGGTTTCTGTTTCTTAGCGCTACTCATATTGCTGCTATTTCAGATACTTAATCAAAGAAGAATTCAGCTTTTGCTAAGAATTTATGGTCTTCATGCTGTATTGAGCCTACTTGGGCAGAGTACCTACCAGCAGAGCACCTCCTGTAGTTCATAGAGAGAGGTATTCTGCGGAGAGATCTGCCTGTCCAGGCTGTTTTGTCACATCAGAATCTCAAGAAATGTCTGACAGGGAATAGCATGGAGCGGGCTGCACTGTTTGCACAATCAGACAAACAGTTGTGCCAGATTCCAACACCAGCCGAACATCTGTGAAATTTTCCTGCTGGAGAGTACATTATATGGCTATAAATATATGAAGCTGCTACAAGGCAGCCTTTATTAAAATGCTAATTATTTATTTGTATATGTACACAGATTTAAATGGCTTTAAAATGCCTTCTGCCCAGCTGGTGTAGGATGCAATTAGCTTCTTTGAAATGGCAGATGCCTTTGAACCCGCTAAAAGTATTACCAGATTCTTTTGATTGGCTAGAAGGCATTTCTCATAGCAATTTTCGGGACTTCTGTTGTGTGTTTGGGTTTTTGTTTTTTTTTGTCTGTTAGTTTTCAGCAACCTCAAATACAATTACATGCGTGTTTCAGGTGCCATTATTTGTGGCTTTTGAGAATCCCATGAATGTGTTTTTCTTGATGACTCCCCTACAGTAATGAAAAGGATCAATAATACTATAAGGACTGTAGCAATCATAAAGAATTATGTCCTATCTTTAAGTGAAAATTGAATTGTGTTTTAACATAGTGTCACCTCGCTTTGATTATTTAACCTAAAATATCAATATTTCATGCAAGCAAACGGCTGCAGAACTTCCATAACACTGTACTATGAATCAGAAGTATTAGATTCATGTAAGTTAGTTATTTAACAATAAATCAAACAGTTGTTTTACAGATCATTGATCATATATCTACTATAGAAGCTGCAGTGTATTTGAGTAGCCTGGGCTGCTTTCAGTGTTAAAGGTGATTAATAAAAACAGAGAAATGTGAAAAGCCCCTTGAAGCAGTAAGAATATCTACTGATTATTTCCCTGTGTTCTATCAACACAACAAGAACGTTTTAAATAGAATCATTACAAATCATACTTAAATACATAATTCCTAATTACGAACGTTCAGTGTCAACTGAACAGACCACAGAAAAGTCTCGTGCTCTGTAATTTTAGTTTGCATTTTGTTCCCTTTCTTGTTATGCTGGCACGATAGTTGAACCTACTGATGTTAACTTCAGCTGCAGATATGCTCAGTAAAACCCAAATTGAATGGGCTGACTTCTAAAGTGGAAGAAATTTCCCCTTCATCAAATACTTAGTTTTCCAGAAGTCTCTGTTCTATTTTCAGTCACTGGTAAAACTCCTACTAATTTCATTAGGGCCATGACTTCATCCACGGAACAGCAACACAAGCTGTCTGAAATAACTGAACCAAAAGGCCTTATATATTCTCAAGAAAGAACGTGAAGAATATCAGAACAATTGCAATGCTTCCTGACTAGGATGTGAATTGCATTTACTTGGTTAGATACGGCCAAAAAGAGCCCAATCTCATACACGATTTAATCAAACCTACTTAGGCTCTAATCAATACAGTCGTGGCAATTGCACAAAGCCTGCATCCTATCAAGTGAAAATAGGCACCTGCACGTTGACACAACCCAGAGCACGTCCTGCTTACCTGTTTGTGGCTGTAGATGTCAGACTCTCCAGGAGGGGTTGGCACACAAGCACTGGCAAAAATTCGCTTACTTCCAGACTTGGTACTATAGAGATGGGCCACTTCTGGCACTGAGCCCAGTATCGGCACATTTAACATGTCAGCCACTGCTAAATCATCTTTGTGGGGAACCCCTCCGATAATGTAGGCGTCTCTGCTCTGGATAAGGATTTTAATTCTTTGGATCGTCTTGGGACTGTACTTCAGCTGAGTGGCTAGGCACATGTGATGCTTCTGTATAAAGATAACATTATTCTTGTTAAAAGGTGTTCTTTTCAATTCCATGGACCTAATTTATAATGTTACACACAATAAATACATTATTAATAGCAGGCTGGGTTATGACCTATCCTGTAGCTTAGCAGTTTAAATTGATAAAAGCTGTTGGGGTGAGGCTCCATAATCGCGCACATCTTTAGTGTGTTGGAAATGGGCTCACTGGGAATAGAACTAATTACTACACATCTGTATTTATTTGATCCATGCGGAATTATCCTTCTGTCAGTCGGCAGAGAGGCTGGTGGCCTTTGGATAATAGTGATTCATCTCAGCAACACTGCTGGCATCGTTTAACTCTGAAGCGCCTAAAAATCAATACAAAAATGAAGAAAAACCCCTATAGCAGAGAACGTATTTCACCATACAGTTCTGCAGCATTTGAAGCAATTCTCTGAGAATAAAACATTTTGATTTACTCAAGCTTTCACTGATCACATTAAATTACTGGGGATATACGTTTCCAATATACATTAGTTCTGATAGCTACTGTAAATGCAACCACGGAGCACTCCAAGTGAGAGAAGTATTTTTTTTATGTTTAAAGCACAAGAGCTTCAACTTTTGGGGAGGAATTTAAAAAAAAGAAAACCTTTTGTACATTTTACCTAATTGAGGCCCTTGTCAGAAAAGCATTCCTTGTCAGAACAGCCTTGCAAGGGATTGCCAGCACTGAGCGATCCGGCTCATGTTCCTTCAAAGACCCAGATGCTCTTTTACATGGACTTAAGAAATACTGATTCCACTACTTGGGTGGGGCTGATGGTGGGAAAGGAGACAGGGGAGCCCTTGGAAGAAGACAAGAAGAAAGCTCTTCTGACAATTACCCAGTGTTTTCTCATACCAAACACAAAGCTCCAAGAAATGCCCAAGTCTGTAAAGGCACCAGACCTTCTGCAAGGAGAGCTGGGAGTTATCTCTAGGTCAGAGAGATGAGAGACTTTTCAAAACTCTAGTAGGAAAAGGGGAATCACAAGTGTAAGGGCGAGGAGAGAGACCATGAATGCTCTGATTCAGCTTCTTTTCTCTCGAGCACTGCTACAAAGGCATGGAGATGGCCCTTTCTGCCGCACAGAGAACAGGATCGATATCCATCCCCGGTCACTTGCTCCCTGGGGCACAAGTGGTGATGTAGGGACGAGATTTGCTTTGTGTCTCTCAATAATGGATTTTACAGTTAATTAAGGAGTGCAGGAAACAGGCTGTAAAACCTAGTTCATTTCTGTTTTGAGAGCGGTATGGCTGCCATGATACACGGTAGTGTGAGTGAAAGCAGGTAAAAGCAGGAGAGCTGAGTAATGCCCAGAATTCCAGCACAGCGCTGCATGGAATAACGGTTAGTGGATTAACAAAAACATAGCTCTTGGTTCTTAAGCCAAGAGGTTTGTTTTAAACTTCTCAAGCTCCAAGAAGCTGAACCTTCTTCCATCTGCTTCACCAAGATGGCAAAACCACCACTCCCCCGTTCTGAATTTGCTGCTAGCTGAGAAGCAGCAGAGCATATCACGCTGCTCCTGGCTGCACAGAGTCCCACGAGATCAGGCTAATGGCTAGCATCTGCCCAAGGATGCAGGGGTAGGGTCACCCCTTTCTCCCTGTCTCCTTCCTGAAGACACCAAGGTCACTGAGACCAATGGATGACCAGCAGCAGTTACAAGTACAGATTCTTCCACACATAAGAGATGCATTTCTAGGACACATTAGGCAGCGGATGGAAAGAAACATATGCTTGGTAAAAATAAGGTAGTTTGAGGGTTTTGCATATAGAGAGGTGTAGTACGCTGAACAGCCACGGGTACACCTCAACCTGCAATTGCCCGTTGTTATTGATGGCACTAATTTACTTCTCAGCATTCAGTAAGTGGGTGAGGAGCACAATCTGTATCTGTGAAAGAACCACACAGCCCTTGAAACTAAGGCTAGCTCCCTGTATCAAAGCACATAAACATTTCCCAGTAAATCATAGCTGCATAATAGCAGAGCTGTTTGCTCTTCATCTGGAAAATAAGTTTGTTTGGGATATTTCAGCAGAAATTTGGAAGAGCGATAGCTATACAGAAGCGATGCATGCTTGAAAATGATCTGCTTCTACATTGGAACTACTTCAACCTAATCACCGTGACCAAAATTGGTCATTAAACCCATTTTTCATTCCTGTCAGCCCATCCATGTTGAGCAGCACATTGTTTGTCCATTATATGATGTGCTTTAGATGATACTTTCAGCATGTTTCACACGGAAGGTTCTTTTAAAGCTACCAGCATTTTGTAAGTAGTACTGGAAAAATAGCCCGGTGTCCAGAGGGGAACAAAAAAAGAAAGGTACAATAGCCAAAGTGCAATCGAAAGAGAACAAAATATACCACTGGTACTTATCAAGGATTCACCATCCAAACAATATTACTTTTCAAGGTGACGGGTCACATTCTGGCCCAGCACATTACAGAGTGCAGATTACAGCAGCATTCAGATGAGCACCAAAGGAAAGCCCAGCTCCTTAAAACACAAACAGCAACTTGCTGCTTTCCTCTAGCTTCAGAGAAAACAAAACACATTCATATCTTACAGAACTCACTTTAACTGCTGCAAAACCAGCCTGCAGCACTGACTCAACGCTCCCTTGTTATACTGTGAAAGTAACAAGCACTTTTTTCCAGGGTGGTTTCAAACTACTCCACCAGAAGTTGTTTCAGACATGCGTGTGTTACGCTACTACAGAGCTATGCTGGAAAAGCTAATGCATTTACTCCATATAAAAAGCTTATTTATGTTCTGATTAATCTTGATCTGAATACGGTACAACCAATATCTGTTCAACAAAATAACTAGAAAAGGGTTATTAATATGTACATATATTGAAATCAGAAACAGGACTTAGAGCATAGATACAAGAGAGATACAGGTATCAAAATTTTAAAGATATCAAATGTTAGCAAACGTGCTGTATAATTAATATTTACAATATAGAATCCCTTCCCACTGTAGTGGAGGATTACTGCACTGCAGTACCACCAGAAATGCTGTATGGAGCACACAATAGCTAAGCTCTGTCTTTTTACCATGGCCCAATGCATGAATTTAAGAATGACTTGCCAGGTTTGAGAGTAATATCTGTGTTACCTGACTTAAACAATTCCAAGTCCCGTTCTTTCCAAAGTTCTAAACTGGATTTAATTGCAAGAAACGCTACTAACACATGAATGATTGGATGCTGGGCTGCCCGGGAATAAAGTTTGAGCGATAAGAATGGTTTATTGCTCCGATTTGCTTACAGATATAAATCTGTCAAGTTCACAGTCTCAAGCATATGGTAAGAACGGACAGTGGTCTGCAAATAGCCGATACAGGACGATCTCAATTCAGTCTATAAACTAAACCGGGATATTTATTTCCAGTGCTCCAACTAGTAGTCTAATCAGTAAAGCCCTTAAACTTGCAATAATATTTCACTGATGTGTACCAGAGCGTTACAAGTTATAAAATTTCCAATTTAATTTTACTGCATCCCTCAAGCTGTAGTAATTAGAAGACAAACTCACAGGGAAGCTGTTTATAGCTTCAGGGGTGAGAATTTTGAACCTGTCCTGCAGGTCACTCATGTCCTCAGGGTTCCCAGATCTAACAGCTGCCTGCAGACCCAGGAGTTTATTGTAATACTGCAGTAACTCCTCACTCAGATGAAGGGGGCAGATGTAGATGACGTCCACGTTGGCATCTAAAACAAAAGGGGCACAGTGCTCATTACTGGGAGAAAGGTAGACTCTATTCAGAACTGCAGTCTGATGATTCCTGATCATTTGCTAACAAACAGCCTCGCTAAAAGAGCGCTGGAAATAAACCCGAGATTTTTAATTCCCCAATCTTAGTGGTTTAACTGCTTTTTTCTGTGCTTCAGCATTTCTCTGAAGACAGGTCAGCAACCCAAAGAAATAGCTAGTTTCCAGAATTCAATCTGCAGAACATATTGGGGGCAGAATTTTGAAAGAGTGGCAGGGGGATTTATCTGCACAACTCACATTAACATCAATGGGAATTGGGCACCGCTTTAAAAATATATCCCATTAACTTCAGTAAATTATAAAACTGAGCTATTAAGTTTAGAAAGCTGATGAAATCACAATTTCATACGCTGCCTGGATTTTGCACGGTCTGTTCCTTTTCTTGTCCTGTCCACATAAAAGCTCACGGTAGGATACCATTAATAACTATTGCTGAGCATGTGAGTGTGTTGATTAGCTTGTTAAACACCACAGTGCAAAAATCTGCTTTTCTGCATGTAAAACAACTTGATGCGAAAGACACTGAGTACACAGATACTCAGGGGTGAGAAAGTGAAAGTCTTAAATATATGCCATTTTGGAGGAAAACTTTAACTGCTATGCTCTTCTAAAATATTAATAGATGACTTAATGGATTAATTGCCTTGTAAAATTAATAGCATATACTGCCAAAAAACACTCCTAGATTTTGATCCAACTCCAAATCAGTAGGAAGTCTTTCATTGTCTTTTCTGGGCACAGAAACAAGAGCCCTAAAAGTGCCAGGGACAACTGCCACCACGTGGGATCGAACCAGAAGCAATGCAAGGACTGGATTAAGCAAACTCTGAACCTTACGTTGTAAAGGAATACGGTATCCCCCTTATTCACTTGGAATTTGGTGAATAACACGCTGCAACACATTTTACCACTCTTTGTGCTGCCCTATAAAGAGATACCCAAGTCTGATTTGGATGCAGTAGGGCTCCAGAGACAGGTTAGCTAACAGAGGTCACACCAAGCAGAGATCCTCTGGTATTGTAAAGAAAAAACAGCAACGATACCATAAGTGTCAATGCTCTTTTGCTAGGCACAGGTAAAGCACTGAGATAGTTAATAATTCACTTAATAATTAGCTAGTTTGCATCTTACTCGTGGTCCGTCTTACATTTTACAATGGAAGCAATTTTCCTGTCCGCAGATTTTTAGTTAAGACAGCCCATGCAGCATGTTTACTTCATACCTTTAAGTTTCTAACCATCATTTTAGAGACAAAAAAACCCACAAAATCTATGTTAAAAAAATTGAAAAAATAAAACTGTACTGTGGAAAAACAATATTAGTGTCTAGATAATATATAAAAGCAATTACGTTATTATTTTCGGCAACTGTAAATTTCTGGGTCTAATATATTTTCGTTACAAACTTATTAAATGGCATTTATAAAATAGTAATGATACTGAAATATATATGAATCAAGTAAAGTATGTCATTCCAGGGAGCCAATGGAGTTGGTCATTGACAAATAACACTCTGCATTTGCTTTGCTTAAGAGAGGATCGTCGTTCTAGGGAAAAACTTTTAATGTATGTCTCTTGCCTCATTTGCTAATTAAAAAAATTGGTTTAAATAAGATCTTGCTCTTTTTTAGTGCATCTTTCTCTCCATATGAGCCTGAATGAACCTACCTAATTTTGTAGAACACTGAGCACTTCTGATCGTTTGTGGTGCTCAGCGTGCCTCGTGGGATGAGGCTGCTATACCTTGTCACAGTCAGACAAATCAGTATGACGTTCTCATGGATTACTCAGACAGGAGCAAACAGCTCAATTGCTTCTGAGCTCATATGTTCTCTACATTTAATATTAATACAAAAGGAAATTCTTCACCCGGCATTCTTTTGCTCACAAATACAGGCAGATAATCACAACAGAGGCAGCTGACAGCTCGTTACGTACCCAGGATGTCGCACAGCCTTCCCAGCTGCAAGTTCTGTTGAAGAGCAAGATCAGGAATACGTTCACGGATGCACTGGGAATATCCTGGAAATCAAATGCAAAGTCACCCCCACCAGAACATGTGAAAAACACACACACACACACACACACAAAACCCCTGACACCTATTTATGAGATATCAGCTACTTTAGATTTGTATTTTGAAAGCTGTAATATAAGTATTTCAAATCCTAAACATGGTGTTGCATAAATTACATCATGGTTGGACTAGATGATCTTGGAGGTCTTTTCCAACCTTGGTGAACCCATGATTCCACGATGTAACATCATGTTTTTGTGTGATGAGGTTTGAAGTAAATAGCCAAATGCTGCAGGCCTATACAGCTTTATCATTTAAATGTGCGGCCACATCTGAGTGCTTTGCTCAAGTCTTCTGTGCTGTTGGATTTTTTTTTTAAATGCTAAAAACAAAAAAATGACACCATCATTAAGCAGGAATCCTGGTAGAGCTGTGCGCTTTGTACTTCACACAGATAAAAGGCAACAAAAACACTTCATTAAGGAGGTGTCTCACTGGTACCTCATCACTTTGTAGCAGAGGATGAATGAGTGGCAGCCTGTCTGAGCTAGGATTACCTATCTGGAGGTCAGACTTCCAACTGATTGCATATTTGCATTCAAAAGGACTGCTGCAATTGACAGGATCACGGTGACTATAGTCTCCAATCCTGTCATTTAAAAATTACGTTGATTCTAAGTGAACCAGTATGTATATGCAAACACACAGCCACACAATATGAGTCGCTGGTTGGAATAGCTGTGATTAAATCAATAAGGATGTTCAGCCCAATGCTCAGTATTTGCCCTACAGTATTGACTGATCTTCTAACAAGACCCTTCCAGCGTTGCTATGTATCTGCTCATGATCAGTCATGATAAGCTTCATTGGACAAAAATTTGCCAAATATTTCATTGCTTCCCCTCTGGAAGTTGGTAACACTGTTTTGTTTTTTTTTGTTTGTTTGTTTTTTTACTGCAAGGACAATTAATATAAGTAATGGACATTCTAGAGCGAGGTGGCAATGCCACTTTGCACAAAGCATCAGAGCATCTTGGCGCCCCACCAGGGGAGGGTCAGCCTCGCAAAGTGCGAACCATGAATTTTCATTTCTCAGTTCAGTGTCACCAAAAGGACAGGGAGGGCCTTCCTCCCCTGCATGAGTTTTATGATAGTGTATGTGCAGTGATGCCACTGACTGCTCCCAATTTACACAGGGCTGAGTTGTAGGGAGAGTTATAGAAGTACTAAAAAAACAGGTGTAGGAATTAATGGCAAGGGGCCTGCTTTCACCTCCCCTTCCAACCTCAGCCATGACCTCATGCCCATAACTGCCATTTTCTTGATAAATCTCTGAGTGCCTTCCTTAGCAAAGGATCCACAACACTTCTCAAACTCCACCCTTGGAAAAAGGAGGAGCAGAGTTTGAGGCACCACAGGGTGATGGCTGAAGGGGAAGGAGGAGAAGGAGCGACCCAGGGCTCATCCCCACGTGCTTCCAAGAGCCTGGGACAGGTGTAATAAAGAACACTTAACTTTCCTCCCCACGCTCAGGGCACCTGCTGCTCTGCTGAAACTGCTAAAAAAAAACTATTCCTGGATCATACAGAAAAGCTCTGCTGCACGTACTGCAGGCTGCATAAGGTGCTGCTATTTGGGTAGAAAACCCCATCAATCATTTAAAAATAGTTAAAAGAGAAAAAGTATTTGAATCCCAAATATTGCAGAAGTGTATTCATCCGTTGGAGTGTGGGAGTAAATCTGATTAGAAGCCTGCAGCTCATTTTTCATTGCGCCAGCTGACAAGAGTGCTAACCAATCTTTACACAAGGAAATTGATATTCTGTTTTCAGCCGCACTAAGTCAGAAGTTTCTGTTTTGGTGAAATACATGGAAACATTTGTTCCTCACAGCAGTATAATTTCAGCCCTTCGCTGCCCCTGTTCCTGGGTTATTCCCAGAAATGGAAGTCTGAAACTGTTCTTAAAATGAGAACTGCTGAGAAATTCAGTTAGGACTCTGTCTGTGTCTATTGGAATTAGAATTCCACTTGAGTGAGAAGAAAGATCAGATTCTAACTTGACCCAAATGCCGAATTTGGGGAAACACATGTAGAGAGTTTGGGGCTCCTTCTGGTCTACCGTGCTGAAGACAGAAACCATCAACAGCATACGGTCAAACAACACCTCTTGGTGCATGTCTGCAACTCAGACACCATTTTGTGATATTCGGGTTCAGCATTAGAAACCAAAAACAACAGCAGAGAAAGCCCTGCTGAAGTCAGCTGCCATTCAGTCCTAAGCTGGAACAAACAGTACTTGTTTCAGCTGCCCAGCTTTCCAGCAGCCTACCCAGGCAGCCTTCTTAATGGGAATGCAAAGAAAAGAATTTACTTAAGAGGTTGAAGTAATTTTAAAGCTTTCTTCATTCCACTGGATGATACGGGTTGGTGTAACATGGACACCCTCATTCATGTTTCAGCTTACCCTGTTCTGATTATACTGAGATTCTTTTAATATAACTTTGACAGCATCTGCTGTGCAACAACTCTGCTACTTCTGAATTCAGGCACCTAAATTAATAACTGCTCTTTCCTGCGTTAAATGCACTCCTTCACGTCTTTTACCCAGCTCAGAGCACTGCGATATACAAATTAATTGTAAACGGTCTGGCTCCAAAACAGGACCCAGACATATCCTGGCATATTCACGTGAGACTTTAAGACAAAGGTGTAATTAAAGACAATTGTTCATCAAATGCATCTTTACGTTAAACGCAGCCAGCAGAATCATCGAATTAAAGGCTACCTGGGCTTCAAAAAACAAGAGCTTAACACTTATTTACAGCCTGCGTTAATTCGGGCCGAAACCAATTCACTTTACGAAATCCTGAATCTCTCAGGTCAATTAATTTGCAATGGAAATACAAAATATAAATCAAATTACAAGCACTCTGACAGGACGCCGTGTTTTAGGAGATTATCGGTGCGTTTGAGGAATTCCCAAGAAATCCTATTCTTTAATTTCTAAACACCTACACTTTGCCATTGCTTAGCAGAAAACAGCTTTTAAGCTCCCCAATTCATAAATGTAATTAAATAATTACATTAGTGCTAATTAACATGAAACTGCAGATTATTTAAGCGCAAAAAACACTATTCAACTTCTTAATTATTCTTGTTCACACAGCATTTCCTTTTGCTCAGGCGCCCTAGGTGCAAATAAAGCATCCCATCTGCTCGTAATTAGAACTAAATAATTTCAGAGAATGTAGCTTATCATTTTGACTGCACATTTGATTAAAAACAGTGTACAAGCAATATCCTGGCTTATTGCTGCAACAGCAACAACGCGCACAGGCCCGTGTTTTCCTATCATTAAAGGAGACTGGAAACATTATCTGTTATTTCAGGGGGAAAAATACAACTTTTTAGTTCATTTCATACAGATGAAAGCAAATTACAGCAAATCACCTCTCCGCTGAATAGAGGCCCCCACATAATGACTTTATTTGCTTAATCCCCAAATTAAACGCCGTTTCGAGCGAAGGCCCTGTGTTATTACTCTCATCATGTCGAGAACATTTTCCTGCCGAGACCAATTTGAATAAAACAAGGGGCCTTCCTTGAACTCAATCAAGGAGTCATAATGTGGTGGGTAATAGAGGTTGCTGATAGATTTGCAGGCAAAAGTGTTATACCTAATGATGGGATATGGATAATAGTCCTCCTGGAGGTCCTGATGCGATTCCAGTTGGCTGCCAGATGCTAAAAATCAAGAAGAGCATTGATCAGTGACAGGGAGCTGTAGTGGATTCATCTAGTCAAACTTCAGCTGTTTTTCCACTGTACAGTTAAGCCAGGCATAAATTATATTAATTGATTTAATTACATACTTAAAACATCTTCCCCAATTAATTTAATTAGGTGGCTACATGAAGCTACTGGCAGGGGAAGATTAGAGGCTGCTCACTTAATTAACAGAATATGAATGAAAAAAAAAAAAAGAAAGCAAACATAAATGAAATTGTGAGCACTAATTAAGAGGCTGTCTGCAAACTTAAATACTTTCTGACAAAGTGGTGACAGGAATGTAGACAAGAGAGGGATTTTTTGTCAGCAAATTAAGTGCCACAAGGTATATATAGGGAGCTAAGGTAATGCAGTTAAAACATTGATTTTCTGACAGAGCCGCTGAAGTCAAAGCGAAGGGACATTTCCAATAGAAACACTGCAACAGATTTTACAGCCACAAAGGCTGGATCGCTGATGAAGGATGAAATATGATACTCGGACAAGTGTATGGTTAAAGGGGAAAAATGGAAACAGCTTATTGCGATCACTGAAGCAAGAGATGTTTAGAAAAGCAGAGCTGCCGTAACAGCTGGTAGCACCGCACACCTTGGCCCTGATGTAAAAATTCTCCAGGTGTCTCTGACGTGATTCCTTCAGGGTCTTTTTCACACGTGCCATGTGATTACGCAGGAGCCAAGAAATGGCAATCACACCTGATGCCCACTGCTGCTGCCTGAGTCGGACGTAGGCCCTCCTGGCCTGGTGACGCCTCCACGTTGCCTGGATCTTTATGGCCGCCATTTCAGGATCCCCTTGGCCTTTGTATCTTTGGCCAGGTCGATTTAAAATCTTTTCCACAGTCGATCGGTTCTTTATGACTGACAGTATGTCACTTTTGGTGGGGTTCTCATTAAGCACAAAGTCCGATGCCGCTTCCACCAACTTCTGACAGCTTATCGTAGCCAATGGCACAGCGTAGTCCTTGAGAAGCTTCTCTGTGTGTTCCAGAAAATGGACAACGCTCCCCCAGGACAAACAATAACGCTGTTTGAATGCCAGAAAGCCTGGAGCTGTCTGGTCTATAGTGCCGTGGTAAACAGCAATGTCGCAGTCAGGGGATGGATCCTGTAAGGAGAGACGTGGGAGGCATTTGTGGGAGCTGCAGAAAGAGAACAGCCGCAGATTGAGAGTAACTGCCATTGATTGCAGACGTGTGGTCACCTCATATGCCTGCATTACCAGGTATCGTTTAGCTGTGGGAATTTATGCATCTGAAACAACACTCCTTACATTGATTTATACATCACAGCCACAATGTTTATCCCATATTTACCATAAAAACCACCGTCACACCAAGACCTCGTGCGTCATGAAAGGCTTTCAGCATTTTTATTGAAATACATTAATTGCAAATGGGAACCACGCTTCATTTATCAAATATAAAAACGAAGCTCTACAGCACTTCGCTGGACTACATCAGATGGTAATTGCAATAGCAATTCTCAACAGTAAATCAGATTACCTCCACTTATCTCAGGAGAATGGGTAACATTCCAGCCTATAAATTCAGCCAGGGTAAAACTTGAGACAGAGATGTTCTCGCATCTTAACAGAGCTCCATTTTACGGCAACTTCGGCCAGAAACCCATTAGTTGAGATTTTCAACCTAATGCACTGTTTTCAAACTATTTTTAGAGATTATTTTTTATTTACGTTAATAACATTAACTTGCATTTCTCAAGTTTGCTTGCAAATAAAGATCTCCTTAATAGAACACATGTCAAAAACGCCAGACGGTGTGCTATGGAACACAACCATTAGGCTTAAAAAGAAAGAACAAAAAATAAAAGAAAGAAAAATGTTTCTTTTGCATGGGGATCAAGAACAGCCAGCGAACATTAAACAGTCAAGGTCAAACTCCCCTATAGTTTCCTGTAAATATAAAGGGTAACACTACATTTGCTTAACTGCAGCGAGGTAGATTTAGATGAGACATTAAAAAACTCTTTTATAACAGTGAAGATAGTTAGTTAAGCACTGGAACAGATGGCCTAGGGAGACTGTGGAGCTGCTATCACCGGAAGTTTTCGGAACAGGTTAGGAGAACATCTGTCCGCAGAGTTACAAGCAGAGGTAACTGCCTGGAGGTCTAGGTAACCTCATAAGATCTTTTCTAGACTGATCTTCTAAATTTCAATAAACGCACAGACAAATTCGAGAAAGTAGAAACTGGCAATATAGGAAGCACTTCCTTCTTACCTCAATAGTTGTTATTCACTGGGTTTGGTTCAAACCATCCTGTACTAATTGAGTAACTTACAGCCGCTTCCTAAACCATCTCTGCTGAAGACAATACCACAACCATGGATAAAGAATTCATTTACCTCACTGTCTAAATACCTGTGTCTGTGCAGCCTGCAGCTCACACTGAAGCTGTTGAGCCGGGTATGCGTGTGCTGGCTTTGATTTTCTGGTCGAATCCAGGGAGCCGCTGGGTAGCAGTGGTGCAGTATTACCTTTGCTAGAGGAGCCGCCAGTTGCTTCTTTTGAGCTTGAAAAGGCAGAAAGGTCTGTACTCACAGGTTCCACCTTACTAATAACCTCTCCTGTACCGAATAAATAAATAATTTCATTGCTAAATAAGTGCAACAATAGTATCAAAGTGATATTCCACCATTAGGTACTGACATGTTCCAGTTTGCTCCCACATCCAAGTGGGTTGCAATATTTAGGACATATCACCGAAACCCATTCAGGAATGTCAGTGGCTAGACTTAATCTTAACCATGCTAAAACAAGTGGTAATTACAAAAATTGAGATCACGTTAAGGAAAATGTATCACAGTTTTATAGATAACAGCTCGTAATATGCCAGTATGCAGTATACCCAGGAATGTGACATCAAAATACCAGCACTTACACTCCATGCTACTCCACATGGAATTTTAGGTTTTCAACTACTCCTTTTCACTAGACTCTTCATTTTGCTCATGCTCATTTTCTTATCACTGGTAGGTTTGTCATATGCAACAAGCAGCTGTAGCAACAACAGTTTAGAGGACGTAGGTCAGAATTCCATCACCCAGAGCATGGTATGAGGAGCCATTCTGACAAAACAGAGGCTTGGTCAGATGCTGTAACGCATGTTTACAGTGATTTACAGTATCGTTGGCCTTTAACTCTGATGGTCACATCTTGGATTCAGGCGGTTGGAATTTGAAACGAATGTAAGAACCTACAAGGATTTTCAGAACTGAGCAGGGACCAAATCCCCACAGAGCTTAAGAAATCAGATTCCCATTCAATTGAAAGACAGACAGAGGATGCTCGTGTGCATCTTTATGCAAATAGTATTTTTAAGAATTTGACTGAGAGCTCATTAGACAGCTGCTTCCTTCAGAGACAAAGCAAGGGCCTGAACGCGAAGTTGGGGATGCAACTGCTGGTTGTCATCCATCATCTGTACTCACCTACAGCTGACTTCTTGTGCTGCCTGTGGAACTCATGGAGAGGAGCTGCTTTGAATACAACAGGAGGTGTCTGGAGAGTTATCTTTGCTGCTGGAGGGATAAGCCATCGTTCAGTTAGGCTCAGAATATCTACAAGAATATGACATCACTGAGCAATTTGCACACATTCCAGTTATGAAAGACAAAAATTAGAAACCATAAAGAATTAAACAACGGCACAGACAAGTTCTTTCAATTCCAAATCAAAACTAGAAAAGCAGTGGGTAATCTTTTAATAAGGACATTCAAGGAATGTAAGCTTTGCCTACGAAAGTTGACAAAGACATGAAACATATTATAGTGGTGCTGATTCTAAGAAGGAGTTATGTGCTTGTACAATGGCAATTCAATACACAGAATGGATGAGAATTAACTTCTATAAGCCACGGTGTAATTATGACTGTGGAATGA